>JAQGCM010000152.1:0-34585 GCA_034699705.1 Hymenaphorura dentifera
ACGGTGAGCAGCGGCGAAGTTACAATCTGGCAACAATGTTACCGTTGCCTACCGTTACAACGGTGAGCTCTACCGTTACCTTTTAGTAACACCCCTTTAATAGCGCAACAACAAATTGAAAAAATACAAGACACATTTGGACTGTGTGATCTTTTCTTTTGGCCGTGCTTTTGAGATTTGAGCCACAAATTCTTACCTTTAACGAAGTCTATGTACGGACTGTACCGAATCTATGCATCCATGGAGCACATAATTAAAGAAAAATTTTGAATCTGCTAGTTAGCTATAGCTAATCAATTAAGTTCATGTCAATGTTTGGTTTAATACTATAGTATTTAGGGAATTATTAAATGATGTGACTCTCTGACTCTACAGGAAGGGCAGCTTAGTGCTGATTATGTTGTCCTTGTCACAATTGTCACTGCGACTTGAGTAAAACCGAAATACGTGAACTTTGTGTAGTATGAACGAATGAATGCCCAAATATCGAAAATGTCTCCCTTGTGCGTAATCCATGTTTTCGGTAATATCGCGAGATCGTGGCAGCGTTTTTTTATCGATATTTTTAGACGTCGAATCTAGAAAACCGCGGTTCGGCCTCATTCACAGTTAACCGCGACAGCGTTTCTGTTACCGACCACGACATGGTTTTTTCGGTGTCAGCGACAGCCGCAAAATATCGTTGCAATTGCAATTAACCGCGAGAAGACGTTTCGATAATCGCGACTGCATTTTTATTTGGATATTTTTTGACGTCGAATCAAACAAGCAAATTCGATGCATATTTCTGCCACATATTTTCATTTTTATACCATTATATCAGGAATCAGGATACGACTCTACAACGATACCCTCGGCTACGAACAGCGGACAGACGGGGGACCTGGACCCTGTTCCCTATTACGAATTTTTTATTTTTATGATCTAATTAAAAAAAAGTTGGTCCGATAACTGCATGGACTGCATGTTTTCCATTCTTTGCACGACACACCAATCAATCGGCAATCGTTTTGTTCGCATTCTTACTGCAAAGACAAAGCAAACACTTCTCAAAATTGTAATGATAGAATCAAACTCATAAGTTATTCACAAATTACCGAAGCGAAATTGCAATAAAATTTGCAATACTTTCCTAACCACGGTTACGGTACGGTACATAATCGGTAATTATGCCGATGCTAATTTTGTGGACGTCAAATATGCACGCACCCTTCGCTGGTACATTTCTCAATGAATTTGACTCTCCAAGGCTCTCTGCTTTCTAACCGCTCACTTTTTCGAACTTGATAATTGACTGTAAAACTTTTACAAGTTTAGTTTTAATTTCCTGTTTGTTTTGCCGTCCGATGAAAGAATTTAGGGAATTCAATTGTGACTCTGCGGACTGGACTACAGGACTGCCACGTCCTTCCGGAAATAACTAAGATTTATTTCCGCTTTTCCGAATTCAGTCAGTCCAGTCCCAGTGTGCCCGTCTAGTCAGGTCAACTCAAAATCAAGATTTCTGGCTTGCTTCGGAGGAATTTTTGCAGAAAAGCGAAATTTGGCCAGTTTCGGCTCTCCAGTCTCCGTATGGGATGAGATTAATTTGTCAATTTGGTTGGCCCATCAATCACTGACTAACCTGCAGTCAACCCTTTGACGAATTTGACCTTTCCTGACAATCATGGCAAATGAAGGGTCCGGGCGAATTGCAGACTTGTTCCCTTCCAAGGGAAGTTTCGTCATCTTCATTCTGTACATGGCACTTTTCATCAATCAAGGTAAATTGCAGTTTGCAGTTAGTTAGTACGAGTATTTAAGTTTGGAACCACTTAAGACTACTTAAGTTCGGAACGATGTTGAAAATTGGTGTAATGTTTTGCATTTACTAGGAATTTTGGTGACACTCTCTCAAAATGGACAGAAGGGCTACAGTTATAGCACGATCGCGGCGGTTCTACTCACTGAAGTCATCAAACTGATTTTCTCCTTCTTTTATTATTCTCACCAGTAAGTAATTCATGAGATTTAGTTTACATTTACACGAAGTATAGTGCAAAACGTGGTCAATTGTCTTGAAAACCCCCGAGAGAAACTGACGGAATTTGGTGATTTCGTCAATGTTATTTGTTCTGTTAAATTCAAGTTTCTCAATCTGGTTTCAGGAACTCCTACTCATCTTTCTTTCAAGAGATTTTCAGAACACCAAAAGGTAAGTTTAGTTAGTCAAGTTGTATTCTGCACTCGTTATACACAACGGCCTAATGATAATTTATTTGTTAACAGTATTTGCGTACTACTTAATACCTGCCTCACTCTATTGTCTGTACAATAATTTGGCGTACACAAATCTCTCATCCTTCGATCCGACAACTTATTTTTTACTTTTGCAACTCCGAGTTGTTGTGACTGGTGTCGTTTTTCAGGTAAGAACAAGTCAACCCCCGTTTCTGGCAACCATTCCTTGATGAATATAACAAGCACATAAATCAGTTCTAATTTTTGTCAATAATTTTTTTAATTCTTAGGTTCTGTTCAAGAAGAAACTTAGCAAACATCAGTGGTTTTCATTAATTTTATTAACACTGGGCTGCATGATCAAAGAAGTAAACTTTTCAGCACTGTTTGAAACGAAACATGAGACAACAGGTGGATTTTTCAAAATGGGAGCATCGCTTTTCCTCATACTTCTACAGGTAATACAGCGATTCGGATTTCTTTGTTGAAATTTTTAAAACGAATTTAGAAACTTGTGAATTTGTCCCGCAGGTATTTTCTTCATCTTCTGCTGGAGTTTACAATGAGTACCTGCTAAAGTCACCGTTGGCTTGCGCTGTCCCCATTCTTGTACAGAACAGTTGTCTGTACATTGACTCCATTGTTTGCAATCTCTTGTTCCTCCACCAAAACTCTGGATTCACTCTTGACTCATTCACAGCAATATTTCAGTCTCCAATTGTAGTTTTGGTAATCATCAACAATGCAGCCATTGGAATCGTGACTTCATTCTTCTTGGCTAAACTGAATTCAATTCTAAAGACGTTTGCTAGTGCACTGGAGCTGATGTTTACGGCCGTTCTTTGCTTCATTATTTTTGGAATCCCAATTTATTTTAACACTATAGTTGCCATTTTAGTTGTGACTTTTGCCATTTATATATATTCGTTTGAACCTGTTGTGAACATAAAAGTAGTTGCGACAGCACCGAAGGATAGAGATGCTCAGGATATGCAAAAAATGTTAGACGAGCAGTTGGACGTTTAGAATAGTAAGACTAGAACTAGAATCATTTGTTGTGGATGATGTGTTGTTCGTTTGAAACGAACACATTTTTGTTACCCTGCCCTGGTCGGTTCCACCAAGTTAGATGTAAAGTCGTAGGAGGATTCGGAAGGAGTATTACCATTTAGACAAACGAGTTCCTCAAATGAACCCTGTGATCCTGGTCATTATTGTCATTGTGTCAATTGTTGTCACTGTTTCGATATTTTATGTATCTCGCTTGGCTTGAGCCAGTATTGCGATTGCCATGTACTTCAAGCTTTATAACCTTTTTAGTAGCTGAATTACTATAATTTATGTATGCGCACAAAAGAAATTTATTATTACTCCAATTTAAAATTGTGAATAAAAATTTTGTAATAGTAATTATTAAATTGCAAAACACAAATCAACGGATTTAAACTAAACCATTTTTTTCTGACGAGTTTTTCCCAACCGATATTTGCAGGAAGTTGAAAGACCAAAAAGAGTTCCGTTTCTAAGGCAGTGCAAGTGAACAGTTTGATCAATAAATTGGAAAATGAGTCTCAGTGTCAGTCGCCTCGCTTCGGCAATCTGTTGTTGTAATCATACCGCCGAAATTTGTTCGATCAAGCCAATAAAACTGCAAACTGAACAATACTCTGCTCAACAATGGAAGCTGGAGACCCAGGATTCATTTCCCCGTCGTATACCCAAGAAAAATTAGGTGACGAAGAACTTGAAAATTTTCTTGGGCGTGTTGACGAAGTCTCAGAGATCATTCGTGGACTTGCATCCGTGAATGCAAATGACCAAGAAAAAGCACTGCGAAAAGCAGATCTCCTTATTCGAGATGACTCGGTAGAAATTGACGAGAAGACTGTACAATGTCAAGTCAAGGCGAACAGAACTGTTATAAATAAAATTAAGGATGATCCCGGGGAAGGGGATATGAGTCAAGATGGCTTCATGCGAATGGTACAAATTAAATTTTTTAGAACAGACACGAATTCGCTTTCATTTCGTTCATTTTGGCAATAATTAGAACTCCTATTCAATACAGATGGAAAAAGATGCAAACAACCGAGCCAAAGATCGTAAAGAGAGGAAAGAAAAGTCAGACGCTTTGCGAAAATCTGGCAACTTAGCATTCAAGAAACAAAATTACGCGGAAGCACTTTGTGCTTACAACCAGGTCGAAAATGAACTGGAGTTCATTTATCTTATGCTCTAAAACTAAACAAAATCATCCTCACATTAAATTCGATTTCGATATCGTTTGTAGGCCATCGGTTTAATCAAAGATAGTCCTTGCCTGTACAACAATCGGGCTCTGACCTACATTCGGATTGGAATTTTCTCCAAAGCAATCCAAGATTGTGACAATGCAATTGAACTGGCTGAATTTAGTATGAAGGCTCGACTCCTCAAGGCAAAAGCATACTTTTTGCAAGGAGAAGCTAACAAAGCCAAAGAATGTCTTCAGGAAGCCCGTGAAAAGTACCCAAGTTATGAAAAAATGGTCAAAAGTAAGTCGAGGTTTTGATGATGTTCTAAGATTTTAAGAGTTCCTTTTTATTTGTTTCGTAAATAAATTATAAAATAACACGAGCACGATTAGTTTTGACAATTTTCAAACGATTTGTGATTTGGCACGTTTGCGAATGAGAAATTGAGTTAAAAATTACCTTAATTCATTTGGATTGTAGCATTTGAGGACGATTTGTTTGATCTGGGAGAAACAAGGCAAAAGAAAGCGTTGGACGATGACGTTTTGTTAGGCCCGGAAGAATTTTGGCGAAAAGCTTCAAAACATGAGCTGCCTGGGCCAACGAACACAACGAAAGAAGACCTCAGTGAGGATTAATGAAGCACCAATTCACGTCACGTCACGTTCTCTTTGCATTCTGTTAGAGCTCTGGACTCGTGCAAGAAGACTGGAAATTCAACGCCCTGAAAAACAAACTATATTTAGAAAATTTGCCTTTGGTTTTGGTGTAGTAAAGCAAGAAAAGCAAATAAAAAGTATCACCTGTGAAATTGCGGAACGAACGAACCCGGAATTAGCGGTCACAGTCACGGCTTCAATTGAGTCACCTGTTCCAAAAATTGTCAGTGATCTTAGCTTAATATTTCCAACGACAGCTAAGGACTTTGATCGCGCCGACATTTGGTCTGGAACAACAGTGACCCGTTTCAGAAATTCTTCTGCCCTTTCTTTTTCTCGTGGTCCCCCGACCGTGTTCAAGATTGACTGGAATTCAAGTAGGGCTGTTTGACAACAGCAGAGTTCTCTTCCTAAAAGATTAGGAATAAAATAAAATTTGTGGCTAATCCTATCAATTCTTTCCAAATGTACAATTTTTCGTACAAACCTCGGAAAAGTTTGTCCAAAACTTCTTTTTGTGGCCTTTTCTTCTCAAAAACAAGTTGATCTCTCAACAATGGCGTCTTGAGTTCGACATTTGTGTGTCCATTTGTCAAATTAGACACAAATGCAAGGAGAGCTGTAATGTCTAAATTCAGTTTCTGGATTCCTTCTAAGCTTAGATTCCTAAACAGGGTGGATGGCTTAGTTTCAGTTTCGGATGGATTGACTGGCTGCTCCTCTGAATCTTCGTCAGAGTCTGACTCGGAATCTGACTCAGCTCCTGTCTTCTGCAAATGGAGTCGATAACTTTTAATTCGAGGGCGGATGGAAAGTTCTGAATCTTGAATTAGTTCGCCTTCTACGCGAACTCCCATTGATTCTAATTTTTGAGCTAAGGATGACCCAATTCCAGTCGTAAATACAAAAGTCACCTTCGGTGCAAAAAACGATATGAAAAATTAGTTCAGAGGTTCAGACTCAGACAAGCATCCCTTCCAAAATATTTCGAATTTTAAATGCTCCTTACCTTTGGTGATTTGAAGAATGAATGATTTTGGTCTGCACATTGCAAATAGCCACGGGCATGATCTAGAATTGATCTCTGCCCAAACCCACCACCACCAGCTGCCAAAAGTGCTAGAGATTTTGGATTTCTTGCCGAAACTTTGATCCATTCATCTCGATTACTCGAGACAATGTCAACTAGGAATTTTGACGTGATAGAACCTTTCGTATAATTAAAAGGTTTGAGGACTGCGAACGGAGTACTGTCGGCTTTTTCTCTCAAAATCACGCACTGTAGAATAGAAATGAGTTGTGGCAAATTGCTGCATTTATCGTCTGAACCGGCGGTCTCAGCATTGATCAATTCTTTGGCAATGGACTTTCGCAACTTTTCAATCCCTTCCACCGAGCGTAAGGATGTGGGAATCGGGTCCAAAGGATTTCTTCGGTGCTCTATAATCTCTTCAATGTTCAGTTCTTCTTGTTCCTTTTTTAAGTTTGCTTCTGGAAATCAAAACAGACAATTAATTGCAACCGTTTAGACAAACGGTTTCGCTGTATATTTGTGGTGTTAATTTAGACTAGCAGTGGGACCCGTGCTACGCACGGGTTTCTTTTTTGTTAAGCAAGTGGAATTTTTGAGTTTGGACATGCGCTTCGCGCATGACCAAACTCTCCATTCTTCCGTGAAATAAAAAACTTGAAAAAAAACATTGAAAAAAAATAAATAAAAAAAATTCAATTTGAATTTGGTTGTCAATGACTAAAATTTTACAAAACAAACTTATAAAATGGACAGAACTTCGGAATGACGGACGGACGGAATTACCAAGCTGATTATATTAATTAGATTGCAAAAAAGGTACCCGTGGCTCTATTTATCTACATTCTACCGATTTACTAATAATTGTATAATCTCTAGCAGTAGTATTAGTGGTCTCGTCCTATCATGTCCTCATACTGCATAAGATTCTTGGTTACTAGTTACTATTTCATTATTTGTGAGCAAATTTTGGTTAATTTTACGCAAAATTTTGTTTTACTTTAATCCGTCATCAATTTGTCGCCAATATTTATTTAACCGGCCTTACTCATTACTGTCATTACTCACGTAAGGTGCACGTACCTTCAAGAGCTAAATTGGAGGAATCATTTGCCTCCATTCTGTATTTGCCTTTGTGGTTGTGGTCAGTTTAGTTTTCAGTGGTGCATCTTCAGAGTTGTTTGCCTTGTTCTAATTATAATCCTTTCATCAACAAATTAATTAATTCTGAGATTGCGATATTTGCGAATCTCTTCCTTTATCCCTCGGGATAAAATTCTCTAAGTCTTCAACAATGTTGTACAATGTGTGTGTGTCCAGGTACACGTGGGAAAACTACAATTTTTTCAATTCGCAGAGGGTCGCTTATAAATTATGTGATGCAAAGCGAGTCGCAAAATCAAAGGGCGTTAGACACTAGGAAAGAATTTTCGAAGCACTAATAGACCGAGTAAGTTTTGAATATTAGAATTCAAAACGCGGCAGGTCAAAGGCAGCATTTATTTTTTGCACTTTTGATCAGTGAAGATTTGTTCTTCTGTCAGTAAAAAGAAGTTCCGCGGATATTTACTTCTTGCTGACTATAAAAGCAAAAATTAACGATTCGATTGCTTAAAAAATAGGCAGAACTAGCTGTCCTTAGACCAGAAATAGTTTGTTACAAATTGAAATAAAACTGGTTCGCAACAAAATTACGTGTTTCGGTCGATTTCATTCCTCATTTAATCTCGTTCTACTAAAAACAATAACAACAATCAAATTTTAACAAAAAATAAAACTCCACTAAATTCTATAAAAACGTCTAGCTAAAAATTTATAATATTCTAAAACATCCGGAATCAGACTATTGAGTATTTATTGTGATGTCACATCTTAAACTATAATAGCACCGTGAATTTTAAAAGATTAGATTATCTGTGCCTGCTGTCTCTCAAGACTTTAGACTTTAGGCGACGGCGACTGATTAGTTTGGAATAATCTATGCTTCGGACTAAAGTTTCTAAGCTCTTAGCATAAAAATATGTGCACAACCCGATTTTGATTGATTAAATTTGTAAGTCTAGCGGCCAACAACAATGAAAGGCAACACGGTTGGTTCGGTCTTATTAGTTCAATCGTCATTGTTCTCAACCTGACCATTTGTTATGTAAGAACGGAGTATCTTCTGTGTCATGTCAAAAACGGTGAACGAGAGTCCAACAGCGATCGGACCTTTGAGCCAGTTCATTGATAGGCCTTTGTATAATCCATTGACTAGTCCTTCCTCTCTGCAAAAATCAAAATCGCACTAATTAAATGGTCTAATCCACAAAAGAACATTGAAGAACTTTAAGGTTTTGTTACCTATAAATTTTGAGGAAAATGTCCTTGATCCCAAGTTGACTCAAGTTCCCGTTCGAATTAACTTGAAGTCGTCTCCGCACAATGTCAAAAGGGTAGGAGCTTGTTTGCCCGACGAGCCCGGCCAAGGCCCCAAAATACAACCTTTCCAAAGGATGAATCTCAACGCCTTTGCCGTAATAGTCTGCATGGTAGGCTTTGCAGGTCTCATACGTGAAAAATGAAAACCCGGCATAGGGTATCACCCCCATCATGGTCGGAATATAACCTTTGTACAGAGTGTAGACCCCTTCGTGTTTTATAATTTTTCTAAATGTCTGCCTTAAATTTCTGTATTCAGATTTATCGGACACTGCGAGTCGGGCTCTTGCCATGTCTAAGGGGTATGTCAATGATTGGGCTGTTATACCGGCTAAACTTCCACTCACGAATCGACTCAATTGGCTGGACAAAATAATAAGTAAAGCATACAGTCAATTTTAGTAATTCTAGTATTCTCGTCTCATGATTCATATTTGAAGCTCTAGCTAGGGAAAAACTAACCTTGGAAGAAATGTCTCTGTAAACCTCTTCCATTGTTCATGAGCACTGAATTGGATGGCAGCGTAAGGGATAATTCTTGCCATTGTGGCAGAGTTCCCTCTCCAAAGGCTAAAGAAACCGTCATTCTTGTAATTTTTTACTAAGAATTTCAATGCGGCTTTCGTTGAAAACTTTTTGTCTTGGGATATCTGGAAATGTTCAAGAAAGACAATATCATGTATCACATGATTTTTTCTGCAAATCTATTAGATTGGAAGGAAATTGACAAACCTGGAAATTGATTTTGGTTCTATCTAGTGGAGCTATGGCTGTTTTGGCAATGGACCCTGCCAGTGCTCCAGCAACTAAACTGGTCACAACTCTCTCATTATTCGTCAAAATATGTGAGTTGGGAGTTTTTCCTGGAGGACCGGATGTCATAGCTCAATTTCCTTGTTCCTATGTCAAATTCAAAAAGCAAAGGGGTCGGGTGACCTAATTAGAAATTTTCATCATAAAATCTCGAAGATCACTTTCTCCCTTGACCAAGTGTAAAAATGATTTAAGAATAATATTGTCAAACTGAATGAATAACTCAAATTCCCAATTTTGGAATTTAGCTTACCGTTTATCATTTACTTGCTTTGTAATTTAATTTGGAATATTAGTAAATAAAATTGGCTACAATTGGCCTTACAAATAAAACAACGTAAGTAAGTGGATATGGATACTCTGGAATTTCATATGAGACAATAAAATGGCTATGACTAGCCTGGCGGGTTGGTCGAGTTTCTACATTAAAAAACGGATAGATTCCACAAATCTTCCACTACTGTATTCTTTTTACAAGGTTGTTATTTTTTCATCTCAACGCAAACAAACAAAAATAGATAACAATTTCGAACTTTGAACCCGACACAGCCTGCCGCCTCTGTACGTGACGTACGCACGGAATAGACAACAAGAATGAGTCGCGTACTACCACCGGCATCATCAACAAATAAAAATAAAAATCTTAAAATTACGCAATAGTGATTATCTAAATCTTCAAATTAAGTCATTTTGAGGTCTCAAAAATTCGTTTGACTATCTATAAGATTCATGTAATTCTAAGCACAGCACAGGGCAAGGTAAGTCAGGTTGTTATTTAAGGTTAGATATTGGCGATATTGTAATGTGTGTGATTTTGTATTTTAGCTTTAACTAATTGGTGCAATAAAAAGTCCGAAATTAAATCGGAGGTTAGATTATGTTCCTGGAGTTACAAGGGCGGAGTGCCACAGTAGGTGGAATTATTAGAGCATACCTGACCTGACCTTTGACCCTTAACTTGAGCGTTTTAAATGTTGAAAAAAATTAGTCAAAAAGTGCTGAGAATTGTACGAGTCTGAATCGAGGGAATAGTGTTTTAGGCTCAAATATTTAATTGATTAGGTAAATTGATAGAGTTAAAAAGTAAAGTGCTTACAAATGCATGGACATGAATCGATGAATCGCATAAATCAAATAAATAATTTTTTGCCCAAAGCCCGTTTGGGTCTGGACTCTCTGGACTTAGAATTTGAAAGAAAAAATAGATCTACAAATGACGCATTTTGAATTTTAGATTGGACACAAGAAATTGATTATTTACTTCTGTGAATTTTTCTGTGCAAACAAAATAGGGTCAAACAAGTTCGTACTTTATCAGTCACATTAAATGTGTTGAAGTTTTCTCAGTTCTTTCGTCTATTTAATTTGAAAAAATACAACAATATAAGTCGAAATGATGCTCAAACTCCCCAAAAGAGTACCCTTCGTAATAGGAAAATAACCACAAGCATTAAAAGACAATGGATTTGCTGAATAAACACTCAAATGTCCAAGAATTGGGCCAAAAAGTTTCTCATCTAAATTATGAGAGAGCAAAAAGTTTGCAAAAACTACATTCACTTGCACACTGGCTGGATACACTTCTCCCAAACAAGTGATGAGTAGAATCAATCTGATCAGAAAAAAAGTTGCGTTCGATGCAAATAATATGCCTAATTCTAAGTTTAAATTCTCCAAATATTTAATAGGAAGGAAAACCAAAAAACAAATCATGACGATGAGTTGTATGAAATCGATGAGTAAAATTGGACCCAAAGCACTGTTCACATCTTTCAAGACCTGGGCAACAATTTGAAAATCTTGCAAATGTCTCAAGAGTCTATTTCCGTGGGATTCCGTCATTGTCATTCTGGTATTTCCAGCCGTCGTCGTCATCGAACCATTCATTTCGGACAGACCTTGTTCAATTTTTTGAAAACTTTCGACAAAAATGGAACCATAGATGCAGCAAGTAAATTCGAACAGAGAAGCTCCTAATCCTTTCCAAAAAATGACCAAGAAGACGTAAGAAGTTTGCATCCAAATTTTCCACTCTGGAATTGAATTCTGATCAACGTTGGTTGTTGAATTTGTCGAGGAATTAGATGCGGAGTAAAAATAGGATAGTGCATATGTTGGATAAGTCGGAATGTGGTATGAATGCATCGCAAGAATTGCTGTCGCCAAAATCGTATAAGTCGCATAAATGACAAATCGTCTTCGAGCAAATTTGTCCAATTTGAACGAGCAAAACAAATGTCCACAATCACGACGAATTGAATTTGATTTGTGGACGAGTTGAATGATTCTTTCGGGGTAAAGAAACAAATAAATTGCTAGCGAATAGGAGACCACAGCTGCACTAAACCATTGCGCCTCAGCCATCACGTCAATAATGTTTTTCTTCCTAACAATCGAATTGCTCAACGTAGCAATTTGCATGACAAGGTAAATTGTTGCGAAAGAAGTTATTAGAACGCACCGGATATAATTGAACGAACACTTTTTAACCGATAGTTGAGATTGTCCCAAATAAAGGGCGTATTTGAAGGGAAAAAACCCGAAGAATTTTGCTATCGCTAAGATTGAAATTGTTAGCAGAGATGTAGATGGTTTCTTAATTCCTGGAGGGCTCCAGACTTGTTTTACGGAAGGGACCTGGACTGGGAGGACAGAGAGATTTCCTCTGTGCTTGTAATAATGTCCATTCATTGTTTAAATTGTTCTTGGGTCAGGGTCAAATACTTTCGAGGTTGGTAGAATCGTAGCGAAATAACGTGATCGCAGTACATGGAGTACGGAGTTCTCGAATTTTCGGAACAAACTGGAGTTCGACCTTAAAGAGCTATTCTGGAAACAATTAACTTGATTGCTTCACTACTGACCTGTATCACCAATACGCAATCGATTAGCTTAATTTGAGAAAATTGGATAATTTTTGGCAGCAGCACGAACTCCGCCGCTTTACTCAACTCAAAAATTGTATCGAGTTCGAATGGACGGATTCCGTATGACGCAATGACGGCAAAATGGCAAATTACTGAATCAAATGTCGTAGTTTATGTCATGTCAGTGTCACTTTCAGAACACAATCGCAATATCTTGACTGACGGCGAAGGGGAGAACGATTTATGAATAAGAAAGAACGAATTAGATCTCTTCTGATCCACCCACGTTTACTTTGGATATAATTTCTCTTATCGTCTAATAATCTTAATCAAAAATCAACTAAAGGATCTTCAAGTAATAAGTCTAATAACTAATTTAAGATTCTACCTTAAAGAAATTGATGTCAGCGTCTTCTTTTTCCACTGTCACTAAAGCGTCTCGGAATTTATCGAGTAGAAGGAACAACTGCGACCTCCGAACATTCTCCATGTACATGATTTCTTCCAAATGATATTCCCCAGTAAAATATTTGGACAGCCGAGCAAACATTTTTATGTCTTGGATGGACACGGGAGTTTTGACGACGGCCACAGCCCGCCTAACGGCCTCGTTGAGCTCTGAAAGTGTAACTTTAAACTTGTCCACAGGTACTCCGGATCCAGCACTTGTCTCTTCACCATCCACGACATCCTTCGCTGTCACAGGCGCCGAAGGGTCAATATTAGCAGCGGTTTTTCCACTCAACAGATTCTCAGCGTCACCGAGACTCAAGCTATGTCGTATCGGCATCAGGTCCGCGTCCAAAATCGGACTCGCTGGGACTTCTTCTCCAGCAGTCTCGGAATATGAGTCACTTGCAGTCACGTCGTCATCTTCGTCAACGTGCTCGTATGGTCGAATACTCAATGTCCCATCCAAGTCCCAGTTTTGCAAGAAATTGCCGTTTGTGAAAGGATCTTCGACGCCTTGGCCGTCCAAATATGACATCATATAAATGTAAGTGTGGAGTTGAATCAGCAAATGGTTTTTAAGGAGCCAGCACACTAGTTGAACAACTTGGGCTTGTAGATAGGATCCTCCTAAGAGAAATTCAAATTCAAAAGTTTCAAGACAACAATAGATTAGAACAAGAAATCATGGCAAGATGGTAGACTAAAGACTGATGGTATTTATGCGTAAACTTTCATTTGTGCATCTCATGAGAGTTTTGATAAGTTCTTTACCTAGCATTGGATTCACACGCTCCCCGATGGGCATAGGAAGAGAAAAATCGGCCAAAGTCTGTGCAAGAGACAACCCCGGAAACGAGTCCATAAAAGCGTCCTCCAGGTCTGTGGACGTTATGGGGGTATCCGGAGCAATAACGTAGACATTAGCTTCGCAAATTGGATAAATTACAGTTGCCAAAGCCCAATAAACCAAATGGGATGCTACCTCGACGACTTGCGACAGCGACAAATCTCCATCCGCTGCAATGCTCTGCAAACTTTTGAGAGGGGAATAAACTTGCAAGAGTCGTGGAATCGTTGACGAAGCATCAAGCCAGAAACTGGCCGCTAATTCTTCTCGATCTACTAGCAGTAGGATTGCGTGGTAGGGTCGAATTGCTTCTAAGCACCGGTGGATATTTTCTGGTTTGACTAGTGGGGACGGAACTCGAAAACTGTAACACAACGAAAATATGAAAATATTTAAATTTACACATATTCAAACCCAAGTACCCAAGAGAAAGTTTATTAGCGGACGGGTACAACTTACGGAAGGACATGAATTTTCTGCGGAAGACAAAAACTAATTTGAGCCCAGTCGTTGACTCTGAGTTTGACGAAACCAGTTAGACAGACGTCTTCATACACTTTCTTCAACAGCTGGGCTAATGTACTCTTGGATAGAATATCCGAACACACATTTAAGTAATTCGTATCTTCATAATCTTCTCCTGTACTGGTGTGGCTCTGGAATTCGTCCAAAATGGCTATAATTTGTTTCATTTCTTCACTCATAAAGCAGCAGCGATATTCTTCGTGGCGGAAGGCGATGCCCAACCTCTTGCTCAGGTCATAATAACATTTTACCACCGAATGGCTGGCTTTGGCGTGCAGACAAAATACAATGTGGAAAAGCTTTATTGACGTTTGAGACCTGTATTTAAGCAGAAGATTGCTAATAAAGCAAACAGTTTGCATATTTATCTTATTGTTTTATGTAAAATTATGCCTTACGTCGGACACATCGGCCGAACGCTGTTCGGATTGGCCATTAGCGTTGGATGACCGACGAATCGAACCTTGTTAATTTTGAGTTCAAATTTTCTTTCTGCAAGTTCCGAGTTGACGGCTAAAAGATTCGACAAATCCTTGTCACTCAACCCACCCAAAATATCACTCGGACTCTCCATATCTGGCAACACCTGACTCCCTTGGTTTTCAAACAGATCATTTGTCGACGTACTAAAAATAGCATATGGATTTGACTTCCTGGAATATTGAGGATTGGTTAGGGACTTTGACGACCTTCTTCTGACAAATCTCCTCACAGGAGTTTCTGGTGATTTCTTTTCAGTCAATCCTGCTAATCCTGCATCTGCTACAGACTCGGTTGAAACCGCTCGTGACATTCCTCCGGGAGATGATTTGCTTGCTTGAGCAGCCGGAGAACTTGTCTTGTTTTCAGATGGATCTGATTTAGAATCCGGCGGAGAGTCCCGTTCTCCTCCCATTTGGACAAAGGGGTAGCGGAACAGAAGGCGATCACCTTTGCTTCCATTCTTGACAAGAATTATGCAAAGAGGATTTAGAATTGGCGTAGTAGTTTCGCTGTCAGGTTTGTTCATTGTTGAGTCCGCTGAGCTTGTTTCCATCTTCGGCTGGCTGCTACTAATCATGTCGAGAGTTTCAGGGAATTCAGCTAGTGGTTAAGGTTAAGCAATCATCCACATCTCTTCTGTAAATGATCAAATAAGAATTTAAATAAAAATCAAGCTCATTTTAGCCGAGAATTACACAATTTTTTGCTACTATGCATTGTAAAGTGAAAAATAACAAAATGTCAATCAAGACAGTCAGCAGGCGTGGCACTCTCCAAACGCCTTCAAGACCATAAAATTTTGAAATTCTTCTCTCACAAAAAGAGAGATTGAGACTAGGAAATCGCAAGGGAATTCCGAGTTACGAAAGAATTAAAAAATATTTACCTGGCCTGCTTGCATGCACCACTTGTAATCAAGATTCAAGAGCCAATTGATTGAGTTTACATTTTAATCTTCATCGCATTTTGCAGTTGATTCGTTCAACTCAAAATAAAAACTTGGGAATTTTGCTGAAATTTTTTTGATCCCCGCCCAAATGGTTTTGATTTTTTACCAAAAATGTTCGTTCGGAGGAGAGGGAAGCTCAGCCTCAATTTGAGGTTTCACGGGTTTGCTTCAATTTTCTAATTTTTTTGCTAATGAATTTATGAATTCCTCATTCCAAATTAACTTTTTTGCTGTATTATTTAATTGCGTCACATTCACACATTACAATAATTATTACACATCATACAACCATTAATTTGATTTGATATTTGCAAGGCATAGCACATAGTGCAGTGCAACGTAGAATGCAAGAGTATTGTAGTGCCAGTGCTACCGGGCCAGCGATTTTTTCTATCGCAAATCGCAATAAAAGAATGAAATTTTCAATTTTACCATTGCTTATTGTATTGTTATAGTTGGAATGGAATCTATTAATCTTGATAAGCCACGTATTAAATGTACTTCATTACATTTATATTAGAAATTATTCATGTCATCATCAGGCCATTGACCTTAACGTTTGCAAATTGTGTTTTGTAATTCATTACATTACACAAAATCATGGAACACGGCTACACGGCACGGTAACTGTAATTTGTAATTTATCACCTTTTGGTAAATTTATTATTCCAAGTTTTCCAAGTCTGGTGCTGTGCATGCTTGCGTAATAGTGAGTCGAGTATTTTCTGCATTACATCCTCAACAATGTGGCAATTAAATACGAGAAATAAATTGTTCTTCGCTTCTTACAAAATTATATGACAAGCGTTTTAGTGGGAAGCCGGATGCTTTGATGCTTATCGAAATAGAGTGAGCATCATCGTACCGTTAATTCATTTTTTATTTGAAAATGCAAATTATCGTAAATTCATTAGGTTTGTGTGTCTCTTCCGCTTGCAGTTATCTTATAATAACTTATAACTGTTATAAGTTGCAGCAGAAGTCTGCCCTGCTCTGCACCCTGCAGTTGTTGCACATGCAAAATGCTAAATGCAGGACTGAATTATGAACAGAAAATGTTAACATAGAAAAATGTCTTTGTTATCTTCTTATCTTATCTTTTCAAACTCTTCTCATTCTAAAATTCTTACGAAAAGTTAAATAGTTATCGAATATCGAATTAGGAATTAGTCGAATCGAACCAAGTTTTTTAGCATATCAGCTTCACAAAAACAAAACACTGCACATTGAACTGAGCTGAGCTCAATGCTCAAATTGACTAAAATTCATCTCTCGAGATAAGAAAAAAGGAGGGAATTCGGTGGAATCTTTTCATGAGCCCGAGCTGCAGCTGCAGGCAGCAGCATCAAAACGTACAAAAAAAATAAGTCGACTGTCCGCCGTCCGTTAGCAAGTCAAATCCTGTAGTCTCTCATCTCATCTCAGGCCCAACACCCAAAGACCAACTCCAACCTGCAACTTTCAACTGTCAAATTTTTTGTTCTACGGAATTTTGCCAAGTGTCCTTTTGTGCAGTTTAGTCAGTCATCCTCGTCAGTCTTCGAGTCGAGTTGGATTAGTGAAGTTTACAGTTTTTCTTTCAGTAAGTTCAGTGCATTCATGTCATTTCAATTTATTCGCATCATCGTACTGTAATTCTTAATTGAAAATGCAAATTATCGTAAATTCATTAAGTTTTGATCAAAATGAATGGAAATTAAAATGAAAATGAGCATTTGATCATTCTTTGTTTTTATGCCAGTCTGGGAGCAAGGACCAAATTTGGTTTCCTCCGGGACCAAATTTGGTACCGTGGGGACCAAATTTGGTTCCGAGGGAACCTAATTTGCTTCCGAGGGAACCTAATTTGGTCCTTGTTCCCAGAGTCCCAGACTGTATGCAGAAATCGGTGCGTGTAGCGTGATGTGACTCTGAACTTATATTTTGCAATGTCTTTTATTTCCAGAAGTCTTCAACTGCCAATTTCTGCCAAGCCAACTATCTGCCAAGCGGCCGTACGTGTCGTCCGCCCGTGTCTAGTTAATTATGGCTAATGCTTCAACCGAGATTCTGTTGAACAGCGACTCTGACGAAGGGACTAACGTTTCTGAAAATGAAAATCCAATCCATCATTCGCGTCAACCTTTCCCTAGCCCTTCCGTCATTCCTGCGAGCGACGATGATGTTACCGCGAGCGGATCAAAATCAAATCATTTCCGATCAGAGCACTTTTCAATCAGAGGAAGAGAATCATCGAACGGAAAGTCTGCTGCTCAGGATCTTACTCCGGTAATACGTAAACATACTACTGCCTCTGTAAGTCCTGCTTATTTGAGTTCTTTAAGCGGTGCTGTTACATCGCCACCTGAAAATAGTCGTGGCCGTAGCCGTGGCCTGCTTTCTCCATTGAGTCAATTTAATAAAAAGAATTCTGGCTCTTCCTCGAAGTCTAAGACTGGAAGTTCTGCAAGTGTCGAATCATTATCAAATCAAGAGCAGTCACATAAAAGTCATCCCAAACCGAGTTCCAGTTCCAAAGGTCGTTCGTTAGAGAAATCAGAGCGCCCAGACAAAGCCTTGCCTATGAATAAGCCTCCGAATCCGATTCCAATTCCACCACCAAGCAAATCGATATTCACTGGAAAAGACCACGACTTACTTTATCGTCACCCGAGCTCTCCAAACAATTCATTATGCACTCCCGGAATTGGGAATCTGACCTCAACACCCATGCTGTCTAACACAAGGAAAGTTAACCAGTTGGACATTTTGGACCTAACCGCTATATCGGAAGATATCGACGAAATACAGAATTCTATCCAGCCCACGTCGACCCCGCAGCATAAAACAAACCAAAAGCCGAGGGGCTTCGGCAGAAATCGACAAATAATTCATTCGTCGTCAAGTTCAAGTGACGAGGAAGGTCCTAACACCGATCGTCCTGCGGTCAAAAGCCAGAGTTTGGAAACTGAAACTGGTCAAGACAATTCTGAGTTGGAACTTATTGACCTTTCGTCCCGGATTGACAATTTGAACCTGGACAAGCACAAGAAGCAGTTCACTTTTAAATCAAAAACGCCTAACACCAACAGTGCTGAGGGGAAGAATTCTGAAATATTAGATAATGACGACGAAAGTTTTTCCAGTGCATTTGGATCCGATTCAATTCATTTAACTACAACTGATGATGATAGCCCTGAAGTTATTGAACAGAGACAACCTCGTCGGGTCGACCCACTGCCTGCTTTGCCCAAAAAGGGTTTACCAACAAACGAGCCCAGAATTAAGTTTATTGACCTTCCTGCGGCACACCAAGGGCCTATCGCATCTGTAGCAGGGTCTGCCGAATTGCAAATCGGAGTTCGGAGTGCTATCGGCAAACTAGCTGAAACGATTTTGTCAATTCCAAAAGAAGGTGCCAAATCGGAGAACCCAACGGGTTTAAGGGTGGACCTCTTTGATCATCAGCGCTACGGATTAGAATGGTTATCATGGAGAGAGCAGCAGTTTCCAGGAGGCGGCATCCTTGCCGATGAGATGGGTCTCGGGAAAACTATTATGATTATTGCACTCGTTCTGAAAAGCAGAATGCAGACTGCGACCAAACCGAGGACTGACAGTAGTTGGATTTCTTCCGATACAAGTGAGAATTGCAATTTTCTTAACAAACTCTCTATTTTTCTCTTTAAACTATAGTGCTTAATACCTCTGTTTGCTTCCAGGAAGTTTAGTGCCAAGTCGTTCTACGCTGGTGGTTGTTCCGGCGTCTGTACTTTTGCAATGGGAAGATGAAATACAAAAGAAGGCACGTGGAATGCGAGTTTGCAAATATCACGGACCTTCGAGAACAAAATCGGCGGCGGGGTAAGTCATCAGTATAGATCGTGTAGAGTTACACTGAGTTCTTATTCAGCCAGCGTTTGTTTCTTGTTATGAATTTTTTGTATCTTTGCACTAGATTGGTTCAAAATGATTTCGTGTTGACGACCTACCAAACGTTGGGAAGCGATATTCCAAAGCTCTCTGAAGAAAAATACACCAAGGTAAAAAAAACTGGCAAAGTTGCAAAGTTCGATTTAGATTTCCATTAATCTTTTTTATTACTTAATTCAATTTCCGGTTGTTTTGTATTTTTCAGTGCTCAAGTCCGCTGCTCCGAGTTCAATGGGAGCGAATTGTTTTAGACGAGGGCCACAATATTCGTAATGCGACTACTTTGGCTGCACAGGCAGCTTGTCGATTAAACGCCAACTACCGTTGGGTTGTGACTGGAACTCCAGTGCACAATAGGTAAGTCTGTCAAAAGAGAACAAGAATTACTTAGTAAGATTACTACTTTTTAAATAAATCTTTACTTCTTTAGACCGGCAGACCTGCATTCACTGGTAAAGTTTCTTCGTCTAGTACCATTCGACGATCCAAAAGTTTGGGACTTTTGGATTGGAATGAAAGCAGTTTCAGCAGCTAATGCCGAACGCCTAAACGTTATTGGGAAGGCTTTGATCTTGAGACGCACAAAAGAAGAGGTTCAGCTCGGAGGCGGCAACGTGAAAAGCATTCCACCGAAAACCGTCGTGGATGTTAAAATTCAGTTGACACCTGAGGAGAGACAAATCTACGATCATCTTTTTGCATTCGCTGAGTGAGTATTGCAACAGATATTCAAGGCAATGAATTCATGTCCTGGCTTCCCCACAAGAAAAATAATTGTTCGTACTTTAAATGTATTCCAGGTCACAGTTCAAACTGTTTATGAAAAATCAAGAAGAGGCACACAAAGAACTTCAAACGGCAGCAAATAACTACGTTGCAGGAAGACCAAAAGCACCGGCTGGATCTCGAGAAGTTAATTTTACGCACATATTCACCCTTATTCTAAGACTGCGACAGGCTTCAGTTGCGCCTTATCTTATCACTACGGTAAGAAAGTTTGAATTTGGCAAACTGCGACGCTTCCGTGCAGCCGAATGATATAAGTTTGTTGAATATTTAGATGCTGGAAGATGAAACATCGGATGTGGATTTGTCGGAAGCTTTTGACCCTCTCAACCAAGCTGATGTCATTAGCAGGAGAAACCCAGTGTTCAGCGAAACGTTTCAGTCGGCAAAACTTAGACGAGTAAGTCTTTAATCCTAATTTGTAAATTATGAAACTGATCTCGAGTGACTTCACTGACATCGAGCATTACGTAATATCTCGTTTATTGTCTATTTTGTACTTTTCAAGCTTTATCAAGATTTGGAGGATCTTCGTGCCAAATGCATTGCTGAGAATCGTCCAATGGAAAAAGTAGTGGTTGTATCCCAATGGACAACACTACTTGATGTCGTGCATTCGCACCTGAAGGAAAAGGGGTTTTCCATGACCACGATTTCAGGTATTGCACCCCTGTAGAATTTCAGCTACCAAAACTGAATTGTATTCCATACAATTACTAATTAATGTGGATCCTGTTTTTTTTGTACCGTTTCAGGAAAAGTGAAAATATCAGATAGGATGGATATCATGGCGACATTTAACAACAATCCAAGGAAGCCCCAAATTATGTTGTTGTCTTTGGCTGCCGGTGGAGTTGGACTAAATTTGGTCGGTGCTAACCACGCATTTTTCTTGGACTTACACTATAATCCTCAGTTGGAGGCACAGGCTCAAGATCGAATTCATCGATTTGGACAGACAAAAGCGTGTACTATTATCAGGTAAACCGAGAACCTATTCATTCTAGTACAAAACGTATGTCTGCAAAACTTGAATCAAATTGAAACAATCTCATATGTTTTCAAAATATTTCAGATATATTAGTTCAGACACCATGGAAGAACGAGTTGCGACACTGCAAGTAGGGAAACTTGAGCTCGCAAACGGACTATTGTCAACATCAAAAAAGAAAGCTGGGTCTGGACTTTCCCTTCAAGACATGCGTTTGCTTTTTGCAGTATAGAAAACCCATTTGAGTTTTCTGGATAAGTAGAATTTCTTGTGTCCTTTTGTCAACTGATCTCTGACTTGAACATAATTTTTTTGATTTCTAATTTACATTCCTAAATAGTCAAAATTCACAATCAGCTCACGTATTTCGGCCCATGAGCCATGCCATGACTAAAGCCATGTAGACGGCTGTTTACCTTTGTTTACTTGTGAATGTGAATAAATTGGAAGTTTTTGAGTAAGCCCTAAGCAAAGTCATTTGTTCAATTTTTTCAGCATTATTATTTCATTCCGCAAAGTGTCTCGCTTTTTGATTAACAGAGTTTTTCAAGTAAACTTAATCCAACGCCAAGACACTTTATAAACCCAAATGTAAATGCTGTCAAATCCGATTTCCTTCCTTATCTGCATGAAATTAATCCTTTCTAACGAGTCCGCCTCCGCCTCGTGGAAGTTTTCGATCTTTAGACCACAGAAAATTAAGCACAACATCTGGATTTGACATTAAATTCGGATTATTGGTTATTTCAGTCCTCAGTTTGTGTGACGCAATATGCACTTGCAGCAGTGCTTAATGCGTCTCTAATGCCTGCAGATCTGCAGTCTAACCAACCGTAGCTCTTCTGTTGTCCACAAGACGTCCATGAATTCAACTTTTTAGGCATGGGTTGAAAAGACCAAAAAAGAAACTTAGGAATTTTCTTCAAAATTCTCTAAAACTCATCTTAAATTCAAAAGAGTATTGAGTAGGTGAGCAGAATGAGTTTTGCAAAGTTGATTACGGTGGAGCCAGTCCTATTCATGCAAATGATTGGAGACACCCTGACCTATGTGATTTACCAGAATCTTTTCATCGATAAGGTACCTTACTACTTAATTTTGAGACAAAACTGGAGCCTTTGAAACGTTTAATTTGGTAACATTTTTAACTCGCTCTTGTCCTTTTAGATTTGCAGAACAGAATTGAAGTATGATAAAGCCATTTGTGATCGCTACGCCGCTTTTACAGATGAGACTATTGACGAGTCAAACGAATGGTTGATTCCAATTAAAAATGAAATTCAGGTGAAAAAAAACATGTTGTCAACATGCAGTCAATCAACACATTGTCAAATTTTCCAGAGTTCCACTTACTAAAAATTTAATTGAATTTGATCAGGAATCGTCTGCTAATTTTGTTCTCTATAATTCCCTGGTTGAAAACTCACTTCCCATGATCATCGTTTTGCTCCTGGGCGTTTGGAGTGATGCAAAACGAAAGCGAAAACCATTATTTCTTTTTGCATTATTTGGCAAATTTTTTCATTCCTTGGGACTTTTAGTCAACGCTTATTACATGGACTGGTCACCAATGCTTTTACTTCTGACTTCAACTTTACCCTACAGTGTCGGCGGTGCCAAAGTTGTTGTAAGATCTGAAAAACTAAAACTTAACTTTTACATAAATTTTCAAAAACAGTACAAATTCTTGTTCGCTCTTTTTAACAGTTTCATATGGCAACTTATAGCTACATTGCGGACTCTAGCATTGCACGCCATCGAACATGGCGACTGAGTATCGCAGAAGCCATTTTTAACGTTGGAGCTTGGATCGGTCTGGCCCTAGGAGCATATCTATTCAAAGAAGCTGGCTACATTTATGTATTTGGCACAAGTGTGATATTTCACGCTGTGGCCATTTTGTACACAATTTTCCTTGTTCCGGAAATTTCTCAGTGCAACAAAGAAGTAGTTTCGCGCTATCCTGACTTGGTCCAAGTCACTCAAGCAAACGTTGCAAGTGAAAGCAGTTCCAAAGGAGCAATACCAAGAATAAACGGGACTGGGAACAACAGCAACAATCTCACCATCAGAATCACGAGCTATTGCAGCGATAGCGATTTATCAGATGCCTACTTGACAGAATCATGCACCAGAAGTACTGTGGTGGTCAACAAGCTAGAAACGAGTCCACTTCTCCCCCCGAACACATTGGCAAAAGAAAAAGTTTTCAATTCGCAAATTAGTTTGGCGGACCGGGCTCAGGACGCAAACAAAAGAAAAACTTCGATTGTTCAATACATGTACGGCACATTCCGACCAGTTTTTAGGAGGCGCAACAATCACACGAGGCTCTGTGTGATTTTGATGGGGATAATCATGTTACTCTACGGTGTTTCAGGAAATGGTAAGTTTTGCATTGGTAACTGTTAACTTTTTAAATTTAAAAATTCTGATACTTAGTCGGGCTGTCGATCATTAAATTCGTTGATTCGTTTTCAACAGGGGAAGCCAGTATGACCTATCTATACACAAGGTACAAGTTTCAATGGAGGGAACAACAATTCAGTTTCTGGCGAATTTTCGACAGCGTGATGACAGTTCTTGGCCTTGGAATCGTTATGCCACTCTTCACAAGAGTCTTTGAATTCTCTGACCCTCTGACTGGCGCTCTGTCAGCAGTTTGTCGATTCTTCGCAGTTTCTTGTATCGCTTTTGCACCAGTACCGATTTATCTATTTTGCGGTAAACCCTACTTTTGTCGTTTAGCCAGCATTTATTTTCTGTAGTTCATTGAAATCAGTATTTCGTGTCTTCCGGACAGTGGACGGAGATGAAAAGATATTTTCTTCCATTTTGCACAAAGCATTTTTTGTTTCGTCCACTTTCTCCCTCCGATATTCTCTGCTTTCGTCCAGGTGGAAGAATCCACAGCGGAACAATGATTGAAATTAATGACTGTCAGAATTAAGCATGAATTCACAAAGACAATTTTCGTTTTTCGGCAGGTTCTGTTCTGGATATTGTCGGTGTTCTCATGCCGATCACTGCCCGATCACTGGCGTCGAAGTGCGTTCTTACGAATGAAAGAGGTCAGCGTTTGATTTCAGCAAAATAGTCAAATATTGACAACGTTTTCAACGAAATTACTGATATCCGATCGTTGACGTTTTATCTAGGACGTGTCTTTGCATTTTTGGGATTGATTGAGGCGGTTGCAAGACTAGTTTCTGTCCCACTGTATTCAATCATTTATTCAATGACGCTGACAGTTCTAACGTCTACAATTTACTATCTGTCGATGAGCATGTACTTTACAATTGTCGTCATATTCAGGTAAAGGACATTTATGAAAATCGGAATGCAATAGAAATTTAATCGCTCGGATCGCTAATTTATTTTGTTTCCCAGTTCCCTATTTATTGCAAAGAAGCTAAAATGGATTGAATACGAACATGAGACTAAAACTCCTCTTTCCAACCAGGCTGTTGTGAAACTACTGACCATCGGTACCGAAAATCAAATTTTATCTCAGCGTCGAAAAAGTCATCCGTGATAATATGAAGATTTGTAAAAATAGGTTAAATGTAATGCTCCATTTTTCAGTTCTTAGGTCATTTATAACTTAAAACTTCAAACGCATAATACAATCTGCGCCTTATTCTGCTTGCAGTTCAAAAATTCTGTTTCAATTTTTCTTCACTTTCTCGACATATTTCTTGCACGCTTTTATTTAAGCAATTATTATTATTACGGAATGCTAGCGACTTCTGGAATTAGTGAGCGGTGAAAAACACCCTTGTTCCGTCCGAATTTCTTGAGAAAGAGTGATCAAACCTTACGAAAACAACTGACAAGTTTATTAATTTTTGATGTTTCGGAAGTTCGCCAATTTTTTTTTTGCAATATTCAAAAGTGACATAGTTTTTATTTATTTGGACGCTTTCATAATTTATTAATTGCCTCAAGAATAGTTTCTGCAAAAAGATAAACATCGCCTGGCCATCGAGCCGAAATATAATTCCCATCTTGGCACACAAATGCATATTTGCGTTCTAAACTTCCACCATAGTTTGCAGTTCCGCACTCAAATTGTATTTTTGGATTTTCCATTGCAGCCCTTACTTCTTCCTCAACATAGGCGTCGTAGGTTCGGTAATACCGTCCCAATTTCCAGAAAGTCATGAAATATGCACTTCTGCAATTAATTCCGAAATCAGTTAATGAATTACATTGAGTCTGCATCAAATCGAAAGCCTAAGAAGCAACTAAACTTCAAAAACTGCTTTACCTCTCCATATATTTTGGCAGACATGTTGATCTCCTGCTTCGGAGGAGTGATTTTCCAGTCTCGGGGTCAATCGTTCTTGCCACAACAATGGTTCCATGACAAACTGCTCCAACGATTTTCGTTTTGTCTTTGATGAACGGGACAAGTTTTTCCCTAATGACCTCGTTTTCCAGATATGGCACCATTCCTGCAAAATCAAAACACACAACGTTTTAGCACTTGAAAAAATAAATCTTTCAAATCACATTTGACTGTTAGTGAGCTTACCTTGTGCATGACCTCCTGGGAAAATGACAGCATCAAAGGCCATAAAATTCACATCAGAATATTTTTGTGGGTTCTTATATTCTCCCATTTGAATCATTTGATTGTAAAACTTTTTGGGTTCATCGGCTGCTCCCAACTTTCCAAATAGGACTCCGGTTAAAAGGAGAGGATCACAAATTCCTGGGTTTCCACTTTCCGTCGCGAATTGTACTTCAACTTGAGCATTTGTAAGAATTTTCCAAGGAACTGCAGTTTCAGTAACGTCAAAGTCTCTGTCGGGTAAAACGATGAGAACTCTCTTCTCACTTGTCATCATTATTATTTCAATTTTTAATCGTTAAACTGAGTCCGAAAAAATTAGCAAAATTTTGTTCTGCGCTCAACGACTAACTTGATCAATAGTGATTTGTCAATTAATATAGGTGCTAGTTGATTATGAAATATCTGAACAAGATATGTAGTGATAAAAAAATTCAAGGACGCCATTGTGTCATCCTTTGTTTTTATGAGTTAACTTTTTGTATGCACACACGTGAGTGAAATAATTGTATTATTGGACTTTCGAACTTTGCAGTCAGGTGCGTGCAGGTGCAATGAAAACGCAGAATTCATACAATGTTTGTTCAAACGGTACAATGTACAATTAATTGACTCATTGACTGACTGACTAATTAATGAATCCCTTCAATCCAAAATAACCATTTTTAATGAAAAAACATTTAACCAAATTCTTTATTTTGCACGATGACGAGCAAAGATCTGCATTGAACAACTAGGCGATATTTTATGTATATTGTAAATTTTTAGTCAAATTTAACACGATTGCTAATCCTACTTACTGACCTACAATACGTAATTTCTTGTTAGGATGTTGAGTTGAGTCACTAAATGTCAAAAATCGTTACGAATTTAAAAAAATTGACTCCATTGCAAAGCGTTAGGCCTTTTGCCACTTCCCTTTCCAAATTCCACTTTGATAGATTATACTGTACAAATTATATAAATACTGCATTTTCAGTTGAGATTGAGATCGCCTATTGAGCAAGGCTCGTGCTTGCACCACCTCGGATGGGAGTAGCTCGACAGTGTACTAGGAATATTTTTTAAAACGTCAAAACTTTCAGAGGATACGAACATAATCGAGTTGAATCGGAGTAATTTTTACTTACCTATAAACTCAGAGACTATATCGTGTTCAGAGTGACCATCAGATCGACTCATCCCGGTAATTTCCTCATCTTCAACGAGAGGAAGAAACATCGTTACAAAATCAGCTGAATAGGGAGGCGAAATTGCTTCCAGTACCTTCACAAAACACGTCGATCAAACATTTAGTCAACTAGAAAAAAAATCAGAAGAATTTTCAAACGAACCTCCGTGACAAAATATCGAATCAAAGAAATATCCGTGTCTCCGTTAGTCCAGCAATGCTTCATGTATTTGAGCACAGGGATAACATGACCCTGGACCAGGATATGGACCATTCTGTCCAGAAGCATTTTCCTCAATTCGAGCTGATGAAATTGACAAATTCATTAAATAAGTGCCCGTTTTGAGAATGTAAATGCGAATAAGCCTAGTTAGTATTCACCTGAACCAAGATTTCCAGCTCATCCTGCTTGGACTCAAAAACCTTGATGATCAAATCTAAAACACTTTGATGCAGTAATTGCTGAGTCAGCACAACTTCGTCCAACAGGGCGAAATGAATTGGCATGTGCTCTGTGCTAAGTTTGAAATAAGAAGACTCTGTGACTTCACTGTCTACCCACCGAATCACACCAACGGCAACGACTGGATACCTGAATTCAAAAGGTTAAATGAATTTTGTGAACCATTTACTTGGAATCTGTCATAATCAAGATGACTATTTTATAATCAAACTCACGTACTTTATGCAATTAAAAATCGCTGCCACTTCAGGAACCAACTCGGCAGTGCTCTTCCCCACATTTCCTATTACTTGCTCAAGGGCAGTAATTGTGTCTTTAAGCTCGTCTTGTTTCAGTGAAGACCGCTGAGTTCGTCGAGTTACTTCAACTACACTCGCCGCATAAGCAAGCAAGTAAATATATTTGGACTTGTGGTCAGGATGGACTTTTGAACCAGGCTTGAACAGTGAATCGATGAGAAGTTCTGGTAAAAATTATCGTACGGAATATATTCATTAGCACTTTGTTATATAATTCAACAGCTAATGTATACATATTTGGCACAATTTTTCTATCGTTACCTAAAAACTGCGGAGAACGAAGGAGATCAACCGGAGGAGGGTCACTGTTACTAAACATTTTGTAAAGAACCGTAATATCAGCTGGATTTAAAGCATTCCTCGACAACATTGACGCAAGCGCTTGACAAGCACGAGGATAAGCAGTGGAACCATTCAGAGCCATCGCAACTGGAGTCACGTCATGACCACTAAAATTGTAAAAGAACTTTGATAAAATTATGGCCAGGTGATCCTAAGATTATGTTTTCCAAGTAATATCTTACTGTCCAGCAGCGCATTTGACTATTTCTTGACTGAGCCGCCTCATGATGTGAGATCCACCAGACTCCTGTCCCAGCACTTGGAGTAAAACTTGACTGTACACAAATGTATGCTCAGCATGGCAAATCATTTCCTAAAATGTTTGTTTCAAATTTCAAGTGGATTCAGAGTGTGTATGTAAAATATAATATAATATATAATGTAAGGCTTGTAAATCTATACTCACAGCAGTGTCATGAATATTCTTCATCATATTCTCTTCGTTACTGGCTAAAATCTTACAAACCGATGTTTTCAACATTCTGGAAAAAACTTCAATTTGTTGGGCTGCCGTTGAAATTGATGTAATTTCACCTTGATATCCCGCATCAGAAATGAGCTAGACATTTACAAATTGGATTAATTTTTTTACCAATAGCTGTAGAACACCACGAAAAGTGGAATTTCACCTTGATTGTAAAATTCAGCATGAGACAATCCGGATATTCTTCTGCCAATTTATACACCAATGACCTCCAAGTTGGATGCTCAATCATTTCTGTTAGCCATGCAGGTGTCTAAGAACAAATTTGCAAATCTGAGTCACGCAATTCTTCAAAAGTTTACCCAGCCATCACACAATTTCAAAACACTGAATCAATCACCTCTCCTTCCTCAGTAAAAATCGTGTCAGCCTTCTTCGGGTCAAATGTCTTGAGGATCATGTCTCGCAGACTGGACTCAACCATCGACCTCACTTCATTTATATTCGCTCCAGCTGATATAATCCATTCTGCCATCAAATTAGCCATCTGAGCGTGTGCATGGTAGTTTTTCGACAGTAGCTCGATTACTTGCTCAGGAGAACCGCCCGCTTGAAAATATCTAAATAAAAAAATGTCATACAAATTCTGAAACTGACAGAGAGCACGGATTCACTGAAAAATCGCAATGCAAACCATTCACTTACCGCTTCAACTGATTAAAAATCCCTGGTTCCATGATGTAGTCTGGGGTAGAGAACTTCTCCAAGCATTCTTCCAGCACCCGTTCCGGATTTTCAACCGACTCTTCACCATCTGCACCTTCAGACTACTCAAACACAAAATACCCCCAAAAAATTATTTCAAAATCACTGCTGACTCAAAAAATCAGTGCTTTTCGAATGCATCCCTAAAACTAAATGGTGCGAAATACTACGCTTGCTAGCGACTTGGCGTCGCGATACAATATTTGACGGAGACAGTCCAGTCCCAGTCCAAAGAAATAAAAGTAAAAATACCGGAGCATTCGGATCAGTTTCTTCTTCCCAAGTGGTGGCAGTTCTTGTCCACCCTCTCTCCTCTTCAAAGTCTTCATCCATGGCACTCATGAAGAATTTTCGACAGTTGTCAACCTCGATTTCGTCCTACAACGTCTACGTCCAAGGCCAGACAAGGGACAAAATCAGAGAATATTTTTATTTCATTGATCACCAAGGAATGGTAAGCAAAGTGCAAAACATATGCAATGCAGGATTTGAATTTTGGGGCTAAATTTTGAGAGCGGATGCGGCTGGCTGGCTAGATGGGGCTTCGAAAAATAAAGTCAAATCCGTGAATTCGGATCGGAATTTTCGGAATTCGGATTTTTCGGATGCTGAAAAAATATTTTGCTCTCCAGCTCGCGCTCGGCTACCTAGGCTTTGCCATTTAATTTTTGCAAAAATATTTAACAAAATTGAAAGAAAAACCAAAATCCTAATAAAACTGCGCAAAATCTACGAATTATTTTGAGAATTTAGTAATAAATTCCAAACCAGTCATTCGTGTTCATGTCATGCCGATGCGGTTACGGTACGGTACGGATATACCTGGCTTAATTGTCTCTTCAATAAAAATGGAACCACAAATTTTCTGCAATAACTTTTGTAATTGTTGTAGTTGTAATCTGTAATCCCTTCAAAAATATGCAATAATATATAAATTTTTGCGATTTTTGCAGAAATTTAGCGATTTTACGTTTTACGTCTGATTTTACCGAACCGAACACCACATAATCAGGAAGCAATATTTTATTCTAAAAATGACATCGGAAATGAATTTAATGAATCGATTGTTAATTCTAGTTGTTCATGGATGACGCTCGAATCCGCAATTTCACTTCATGTTTTAAAGGTACGCATTTCATCGAATCAAGTTGTTGTTTTTCCTTAAATTTTAAAATTTGGGCTATAAGGAGGCAATTTTTGTTAGATAATATTCATGATATTTAATATTTACTTTCATTTTGATTGCAGAGAAGAAATTCCTTCATTTTTTCTACACAAGAGTCAAAGCGAATAAGACCGGACGCTATGAACAAGAATTTCCCTACATTTCTCCATGTGGTCGTGAACTCAATTTTATCAACTGTGATGATCTCCCCGTAGTTTTTACTCAAATCAAGAACGATCTCCTCGTTTGGGGAAATGTGGATGAGCTGACGATGCCCTTTGACCCTAGTCACTTGTACATGAACCCAGGAGGAAGAATTTATCATCCATTCAACAAAGAACCTTTCATTGGTCTCGTCGCAAGTAAAGTTGGAATCGAAATTAGTAATAATTTTGTATTTGGTACAGACGGAAAACCCAAAGCGTTCCGATGGAAAGATAAAGAACACACGCTCACGAATGTCACGAATCAGTGTGAAATTTTACTGTCGAATTTGGGAAGACCTGAAAAGATTTAGAAAAGCAAAAATATATAATTTTTTTAGATGTTTGGGAGATAGCTTACAGTTTTTTGAGTTCGAAAAATCGAATAAAATGTAATATTATTGATTTATAATATCGATTTTATTACATAATATATTTGCTGAACAAGAATATGCAATTTGCACATAGAATTTACCACTAATTAATTAATTTGTTTAGATTTTGCACACCCAGGTACGGTTACATCTTAGTTTTAAAGGTACATTTTAGCTTCTAGTGTTAAGTAGTGCATGGATTACACATAAGGACGACACAGAGTCGCGGATTCCATTGATCGCTACTAAAAATGTGTGCACTAATAAACTTCAACTTTTACTTTCACTTTGAATTAACTTTTTGAAGTTATTTCGTTTTTTTCTTTCACCTGCTTTCTCTTTAATTTTTGATCAGAGCGTCTCGTTTTCCCAATAAATACATTTATACATTTTAATTGGCATTCAGTAAAAATTGCCAAAACATTTTGGTCTAGGGACAACGTTACATACACAAAATCGCGACAAGAACACACATTTTATGAGATATTTTAAAGCTCGTTGATTTGTGCTTTGTTCTAATAATTTAGCGATTGACAGAGTGTTAGAAACCATTTGCACTATAATAGACTTTCCAACAATATTGAACTTAATGTTCATCTTCGAATCTCTCCAATTTCTACTCGCTGTAATTCTGTAACCAGAGTTGGATATTTTAAAAAAAATACGAACATGAAATCTGATACAAGTGAAATATGAAAATATGACACAGCAAAAGCACAGGACTCCAACCAACCGTTAATTTTCAGGCTTGATTATGCACATTCTCCCTGCATTGCGTGGGTTGTAGTATTCATTAACTGAATAGTTTCGTGTTATTTTTGCATTCCTAATTATTATGAATGCTAAAATACAAATCACGTTGTTTGGATGGAAAACCCACCAGTTCCACACTAACCATTTGTTTATTTTAAGAAAAAATTGACCTTTCGCATTCACAAGTCTGCCAAGTTTCCTCCAAGCATGTACAACTTCCTTATTAACAGTGCAAGGAAACTATAGTTTCCTGGAGGAACCGTTTCTTGGTGTTCAAGAATTTTCTTGGAATTTTCAATATATTAGACACTTCTCGAACATCAAATCAGAGCGAATAGATGAGTTGTTTTTCGCAAATTGGCATTCGAGAAGCTCCTTTGCTCCATTGTTAGTCTGTTCATCATTCGAATTCTATTTCAAGACTATTCAAGCACAAGTGGCTACGTTTTTCGTGGAATGCTTTTCTTTGCAATTAGTTCCAAAAGAATCGGAATCTGGAAAAAACGGTTTCAAAGCATGCATTCAAGCATGCAAGCATGCATGTTCAAGAAATCCGGGAATTCATGGGGAATAAACAAGAGGAACGATAGCTTGTTACCAGCGAATATCAGCCCAACCATAAATTTCGACAAAAGTCCATAAATCGCAAGCATCAATTCGTTACTTTCCATGTAACAACGGTAAACGAATTGTGACAAAGATTGTCATTGGTTTGAGTGGCAGCTAAGCAATATCATTTCCTGAGTCGATGTATCCATTTTTGAGTGTCGCCATGTCTAAAGACACGACAGATGCATTCATATGGAGCGGAGATGATGACGGTATGATTTCTTCATGTTCTAGAAAATTGGTGGGTGCTATTTCTGGAGATGGACTCGGACTCTTGTTTTCTGCATTCATCGGATTTTTCAATCTTGTCGTCTTGAAGTGTAAAAAATTATGGGCAGTCGTCGTCGGCGTAAGTCCAGATCTTGGGGTCATGATTAAAACTGATGTGTTGAAGCTGCTCTTTTTCCTACTTCGATTTCTGATGGAGTTTGTACTTCGTCTGGCCAAAAAACGCCTGTACTCACGATGAAAAGCATCTCTGACGTCTGCACTCACGAAACAGTACAAAAGTGCGACGAATATTCCCTGTTGGAAAAGAGTCGAAATCATTGTCAGGTGCGAGTACACATTTGGCCACGTGGGCAACTCATACTTACGCTTAATTAGTTTATAATCGGAAAATCCTACATAAAAAACACGCACATAAATTATGTAAAAGGGCGTGTTTACCTGTGATGATAGAAAAATTGTGTTTGTGAGCATGTAAGCATTCTCCAACCCACCGCCCGGATTGTAGACAAATAGCAAATTGTTGATTCCAAGTAAAGGAAATAGAACCGCAGTCGCTTTGGCTGCTCGCCTGTCAAAAAGCAATTAATTGTCAACTCTGTAATTTCTCACTCTACTCAAGTGTTCAATCATGAAGAAACTTGTGTTTAGAAACAGCTCACCGAAATTGTGCAATATCATTTGAAGGAGTTCTACGAACTTTTGTCAAAAGTATGCGCATGATGTTGATCAGAAAGAGAAGATTCATCTAAAGGGAAAAGAGAAAGTGAAATTAAAAATTGCTTGCTTTCACTCACTTTCAATATGAATTTTAGCATTTCAACAAAAACTCCCAACGTAATACATCGAATTCTATATAACCAACTTGAAATAGTAGGAGAATTTTATTTAAGATAATTCCAATTCTGGATCATTCATCAACAAAGTCTGTCGCTGTCAGTTAGTTACGTAGTTACATCAATCGTAATTAGGCTGCAGCTGCACTGCCGCGCATACCTTCTCAGAGACTCAAGACAGGCAAGCTGCTCTTTTCAGCACTTTTCACATTTTTCACGGGCACGCTGAAACTGCCAAACTTCTTGCTGCTGGCCAAATGTACACATGCTTAATGCTTTTGAAATTTCGAAGCTTGTCTTGTTGAAGTGCCCAATTAGTAGTAAACCTTCTCAACTCTTCCTGCAAAGCAATTCAGCTTACTTTAAATGAGCGCATTAAATCATTAGGTAAATAAGGTCTAATAATATCAAAAAAACGATTAGGACAAATCGATAGCAAATGGTAATGTTGAAAGGAAAATGAGCGCACACATTTTACATGAAAAAAATACTGTTCAATTTTGAATGCCAGAAGGCAACGGACCATTTATTTTCTTGAATATTTCTGGAATTTGTGAGCAACAAATACGAAGAATCAGAGAATTATATCAAAATTGGTCACCAAAATTTATGGATATTCTCTGAGTATTTGTATTGTACTATCATTGGTAAATATCGAAGCCTCGAATACTCGAATGTAGACGAAAGTGAGCTCGGAAGGTCATCGGATTTATTTGCAATTTATTTCTGAAGGAATAAAGTAAACGCAATTTGTGAATTAATTTCCCTGGAGTATTTTATTAGATTTGAGGGAGATTCCGTTTTGCACTGGACGGAAATTGTTTTCCAAGGAATACGAACAAATTCTTTGCAAGTTAAACTTGCCAAGTATGGAATTGCAACCAAACATTTTTCACCGAATAGCTTGCCCAAATATATTTCATTTGTTACTCCGAGTGCTTAGGCTCTGCTTGAAGTATGTTTACTTCTTTCTGGGTTTTCCTGTGAGTGAAGTAATGAAAGTAAAATTGAGCGATGCTAAAATTGAATTGCAGAAATTGCGTAGCAACAGAGCAAATTATAAAACAAACATCAAACAAGGTGTTTCCAAAGCGGCTTGACAACGGTAGTTTATTTATTGTTATCCTATGTGCAGCTTACATAGTGGGTCCACTAGCTGATTTTGGCCAAGACAGTTCCACGGGACG
>JAQGCM010000153.1:0-34558 GCA_034699705.1 Hymenaphorura dentifera
GCAGATGTTGATAACCCGAAGTCCCATGAAGAACTGGGACCCGAGGATGCATCATGCAAATTGCTAAGTGAATTTGTTCAGAATTACGACCGCTAGAGTGGTCACGGACGGACAGAACGAATGCATAACATAGCACTTCGTGCTTGCAATAAACCAATCAACTTACCGTCGCATTTGTATTGGGAATTCATTGACACGGCGCTGCCCACTAGGTAATACATCACCTTTGTACTCAACCCAACATGCCGGGTCAGTTCCAACGACTTCATAGTTCATTCTTATATCATTCATTCTCGCCTGTCAAAAAAAATCAAAATGTCAATTTCTGGAAAAGTGGTCAATTTGGATTCAACCATTCAAGTTATTTGGTTTTACCTGCATTCGATGTCTGACAGTCTCATGGGTCGTTGAATATGTTTCCAATATTGAGAGAAAATCTGCCTTCTCGATTAGTAATAGCTGACAACTAGTTCTTGTCTCCAGGGTTGTCGTATATGGAAATGAGAACAAGAGATTTATCTCTCCGATGATGCACCCGGCTCTTAGAATTCCACCAACCACGTCCGGGTTAAATTTGGACTTGACACGAACTTCTCCTTGGATGATGTAAAACATGTTGATGGCATATGTGCCTCCAGCACAAAGAATCATGTCCGGGTTGTAGAGCACAACTTTTACGACCCGAGATATTGTCCGCAAGAATGATTCGTCCAGATTTCGAAATAGTTGAGATTTATGGAACATCTCCTGACAAATGTCGTAGAGGACATCTGCCTGCATCGAATTGGGTAGCTGGTGCAACATTTGCACGTCATATACTCCTTCGCGGTAGTTCCAAAGGAGATTGTAATATTCGCTGACTTTCTCGCGGAACAATTCAGATGTCCCAATGTATTCCTAATTAAAAGTGATGCTTCACTAAATAAGGCTAGAAAGGAACAAACAAGTTTTGAAGATCTCTTTTTACCAGGTTTTGCTGGATGGCTCGAACTCGAAAGAATAAATCAAATCTAGCTCCGTCATGATTCAATTCGAAGTTCGTCAGGCCGCTGGAGAAAAGTCCGGGAAGTAAAATGGCACCAATCAGCATAACGCCTATTGCGATCATCATCTCGTTGGCAAGCTTTGGGGAAAGGTCGCCGTAGCTGATTGCAAATAAACTTAGATTAATTGGGATGTTTTGTTTTAGTATTGTGACCAAAGCGCTAGGCAAACTTACCCAGTTGTGGTAACGACTGCGGCTCCAAAGTTTAGGCTTAACATGTAGTAGTCATAGCTAGATGTCCCAAATCGTGGTTTCTTCATGTACAGTTCTTTGATCCAATATTTGCTTAATTCCTGATGATTTCTTTGGAGCAAAACGTCAAAAGAACTCTGGCAAATTCAGAAATAATTTTAAGCTTTCGACCAGAAATTTATTCCAGAACCACTAAAGATGGATACTCACGGTCGGGAGAAGTAAGTAAAACAAGCACGAGACCAAGTGGATAAAGCTGAGGTACATTGTTGCGTACTGCAGTACGAACGCTAGTTTCTGAAAGGGAGAAAAACAAAGTCATAAATAGTGCAAAGTATTTTCCGTAGCGAATGCAAAAAAAGAACCAAATTGCGAACCTCTGAAATTCTGCCTTCCTTGAGTGCAACACCTAATACGGGTTTTCAATCATTAGGAAAATAGGATTAAAGAACAAACAAGAAGTAAGCAGTATCGGGTTGAACTTACTCAGGAAATTGTAGACACGCTTAAAGCGTATGAAGCGATTATACCGGTAAAAATCAAAGAACCTAGTAATTTTGAATCATGAGCTTCATTCATTGGTGTAAATAAATTATAAATTAATTTATAATCGAAATTACCCCAGATAGGTCAAGTGGTCATCTCCAACGGCGTAGGCGTAAAATCTCTCAAAAGGGAACAGGGAAAGCATGTCACCAATATATTGTAAAAATGTGTATGGTGTTATAAACACAATGCAGGGAATTCCCGATTTGTACCTCCATATTTCCACTAAAATATGAGATTAAATAGTTTGTAATTTAATTGTAATTTTAATAAGATTAATTTTGGGCTTCAGTTAGATATATTACCCATAACACGGATGTTGGTGTCAATTAGAAATATGACGTCAATGTAAAAAGTTATGTCGAATAGTATACTAGAAAAATGAATGCAAATTAAAGAATGGATTAGTCTGCAAGTATTGATCTTCCAAAATCACCAACTTACCTTTGGTAAAATGAGAATACAGAAACGTAGGTAATAAATACGAAACTGATGATGGCCAAAATAAATCCACACCACTCCCATGGCTCAGCAAACTGTAAAAGTTCAAAATCAGTTCAGATCTGGATATTTAATTTTGGAAACCTACCTTGTAGAGCATTCGGATGATGAAAGGAAGTTCAATTGGTTCGATTTCGAACGTGCATCGCTTCGGCACTCTGTGTCTCTTTTGACTAACTTTCGGTTTTCCATCGTCTTGAGCTGTGTGAAAAAAAATTAAAGGATTTTGAGTGGTATCACTTGGCTTTCACCAGGGGTTCAATGACCGCAAGACTTCACTCAATTTCATAATGCATTTCCTTTGTCAAATTTACCTCTTTTGGCTTTGGCTGACGCGGCGGCGTCTGATTCTTTGTCTACTCCGGCGAAAAATGTCCAAATACTTGCCGGGATGATTGTTGTGAGGGCTTTGACTAGAACATTAGGTTTGGACTCTGCTTTGGTGGGCAACTCTTCCTCTGGAACTTCTTCCGCCACCGGCACTGCTTCCTTGACTGACATTTTCTTTTTCGGGTCTTGATGGTGAAGAGAGTGCTGACGAATGTGTTGTTGACCTTTGGAGGTCCCTTCCAGACTTTGGCGTTGGCCCTGGTTGCCACTTGACGGTAATTTCGCTGCCGCGGATATCCTTTTCTTCAGAAGGTTGCCGCCCTTCTTGATCTGTAAATATTTAAGATGAAAATAGTTAATTTTATTGCAAATTAAAAATTTGGCTTAACGTCCCGCCGCGCCGCCACTGACTGAAAACATTGAACAGAACTGAGGAGGAGGACTTACAGCCGGCTCGGGTGGGCGAGGAGTCGTGGCCAATTCCTTTTTCTTTTTCGATTTTGCCATTTTGGTCACTTCCGGTCCCCGGTTCTGGTTCTGCTGCAACTTTTTTTGTCACCGATTCGAATTATTTTGTGTTTCGAAGCACTTGAATGAGAATTTTTGAATTTGATCCAATTTAATTTTTCACAAACTTTGAGAGAGAGCTGTTCTGAATAATGACCTGTACTGGTCAGCGACTTCTGAACAACTGACTGAATGGAGGGAGTGCAGGGCAAGACAAGAATTTTGAGTTTCGAGAAAGTTCCAAAAGTTTTGTTTTGTGCGCGCGCGTCGTTGGCGTCCATTGTTGTTGTTGCAACTGCAACAATAAAAAAAATCGGAGGTTAATAACCTCGTCAGCTGATCGGCCAGCTGCTTCTGCTTGGGCTCTCTGGCCACCTCTGCCTCTCTCCCGTTCGAACTCCGAACTTGCCCCGATTCGTAGAGCCATCGCATTTTTGCATTGCATTTGCATTGTAAACTTTGCAATTATTGCAAAGTTTTGCAAAGTTCTTCTAATTATTACGAATTCGGCATCATCGAATAGTCAAGAACTTTTTTTGTAATGTGATGCGAGGATGATTAGGCTCGAGATTCTGAGCTTGCAATATTTACAGCATTACAGCAATGCAAACACCAAGGTGCATAAAATTTCGTAATTTTGCAACTTGCTTGTAATTTTATTGCAAGCACACATCATTGATTACATCTATCTTTTAGCTCATTTGCATTTTTCAATCTCGAATTTTTTAACTTCATGTGAAAGAGTACAGCTAAAATTCAATTTTCTTGCAATTCATTTTATTTATTTAATGCTGTTTTAGTCAAAAAATACTTGTCGTCGTACGATGCATCATAGTAGAGTATGCCTGTAGTTTAGTATGGTTTATTTTTGCAGCTTCTTGAAGCAGTCTAAATTAATTATAAGCTGACTTCATGTTTTATAAGATGAACTTTGTACTCGTAATTTGTCAAAATATGATCTCCAGGCACAGGATGGGCACTCACGACAAACTTCAATCTCTTAATTATAACTTGCTGAAGTTGTCTCCAAAACGAATTGTTAAGCTCAAAATGATTATCGCCAGCCAAGCTAAAAACAGACAGTGAGAAATTTCAATTAGAAATTAGCATTGATCCCAAGAACAGGGTAAACTCTGGCAATATTTTGGCTTACAAAAGTTGGTGTTGAGGTATGAACTCGAATTCGCAATTTCATTTGCATTATTATTTGTGCTCGCATTTGTGGAGTTTGCAGCGGATGGAACAGAATTAGTTAGTACTTTTGGCTGCACCTGACATTCTGCATCCCAATCTTCCGAAATGACTGGTGACATCAATTGTTCTAATTTTGACAGTTCACAAGAAGGTCCACCACCACACTCTGGCATTTCCATGTCATAAGGCTCAGCGTTTGTGTCGTTTCGGTAGAAAACCTACGCACAAATTATAGGCATGAGCATGATTATCATTTTGCTAATTTTGGTTAGCTCAGCCCGCTGCAAAATAAATTTGCACATATTAGCCAAAGCCACAAAAAAAATGCTTACTTTGACGTGATATTCTGCAGAGTCTTGAGTTTTATGAAGTTCAAATAATAGGCTTGCAGCATAAGGAGGCATTTCATAGTTGTAAATTCCCATTGTATTCATAAGATTTGAAATTGTCAAGTCATGAGCTGAGAACATAATCATTCGTAATTGACTTTGGCCAGATAATTTGTTCTTCATGTTTTTGAGTAATTCTTTGACGAGTTCTCCACTATATAAACGTCTGAGTTCCGGCGTCAAACTGAACGCGTCCAAACATTTGTAGACAATTTTTTTAAATTCAGAGTCAGCCTCCATGAGAGGAACAGCCCAGTCAGGAATGGTAATGTTTCTCGCCTCCTACGTAAATTCATATAATTGCAAATTGCAAAAATTGTGAAATTGTAATATTGCAACAAAAAATGTAATGCATTCTACATCCGCAGCCTCATCGTAAATATGATTTAGTACTTGTATTGCGTGAAAAGTTCACATTACATTATTTATTTAATAGGATATTTCACTCACAAAAAATTCGAAGCCGATCTTTAATATCTTGAAATCGTGCGTGAAGGCTAGCTCACCCAGAGCTCCAGAGCAATTTAAGAAAAATTATGGCAAGAATGAAAGTGTTTAAGTGCATGCGAAAAACAAAATTTTACGTTCTGAATTGCAGTGCAGTGGCTTGATTTGATTTTAGGAAGGAAGGAGTGAAGAATATTTTTTACTTAATTTTGAAGTACCTGAACGGATAACGTGTCATGCAACTTGTAGACCAGATCATTCACAAATGTAATTTTAAGACCAGAATCCGAACTGAGTTGTTTGAGTAGTTTTTGCGACTCTTTGTTTAAGTCATTCATGTATTTGGAAGTTTTAATAAATTTTCCGACGACTCGGTTGAAATTTGGACATGATTCTCTCTCTGTGTCAAGAAACTGCAAGCAAATTACATTGCTAATTAGAATATCAAAACCAATTAATAAGCCACCGCAGAACTCAGCAGCAATTTCACGATACATGATGGCCTTCCCGGTGGAAAAAGTATAACGGAAATTATCTTATTTGGCAAAAGCGAAAGGCGGACGCGAATCAAAATCAGTTTACCACATATCATATGATTGTGTATTTTTGGGGTTTGGACCGGAAGACAATACTTCCGGTCATCCGGTGAACATTTGATGCGTTAAAAAGTAGCGCATTGGGCTTGAAATTTTTTCACTCGAACTCGAAGGGTGACTTAATTGTTGATGGATAGTAATTTTGTAGCAAAATCTCACTAAATCTGTCTAAACATTATTATTGTATTTATTACAAAAATATTAGTGAGCCTGTATGACTCACTGCAATTTTATTTTTGGACTTAAAAAAGGATTTGGATTTTGGACTGATAAATCTGCCTAGTGTTTTCTAGTTTGCTTTAAAAAATGATGTCATTCTTTGCAGGATTAGGATGTCTTTAATTCTTTCCTCACCCGATCAATCTTTTTAGGAATCGTATGGACTGGAACCAATTGAAAATTTACGTCAGGGTTCCACTTATCCTCATTTCCATTTTGTGGCGGATATAATCCGGCTAGAGCCGCCATTGCACTCATTATTGTCCGATCATTGTCAGAACTCCAAACCAGGGCATCGTTCACAAAATATGTTTGGCTTAAAAAACCATCATAACGACTTCTAAGATAAACGCCAAAGTCGTAGAGCTGCCTTTTACCAAGCTAAATCGAGAAATTGGAAGCAAAACTATAATAATTGGCCATTCACAGAACTACTATCCAAACTATCCATAATGAATTATCTGCTAAAGATTACGTTGGTCAGTTGACCATAACCTTCGGGCCAATTTGATTCCTTGTCATTTGGATCTGTCGGATAAGTCGTTAGAGGGTTTCGATCCCCGTGTCGGAATACCTGCAACGAAAAACAGTAAAAGTTTTCTGCAATGAATTAATTTGCAAAATGCAAAATTGATAATATTTTTTATTTTACAATTTGCACTAGTTGAAGAGTGGAAACGTCAGCTCCGGTACCGTTTCCCAGCACAATTTGAGACATTAAATTTATTAGCAAGCAGAGCACTGATAATTTACGCATTTTTTAAAAATATTAAATTATTTTCAGGTAGAATATTACTCGGATAATTTTTTTTTGCAAAGGCAACCCTCGGTATAATGATAGACACAGCAGTTCGTGAATTTATGCACGACTGTCCGGTGTTTTGAGTAAGGAGCTGAAATGTTGAATGAAACGTGCCAAATTGCAAAATGTAACAGCAACAGCAACTCGCAAAAAATAACAATTCCTGGCTTTTCCTGTCTTAATGCATAATGCTGCTAAGAATTTGGTGTCTGCAAATAATATTAAAGCCATGCCTAACCTTGATGAGATAGCACTGGAATCTAATAACCAACTAAGTAAACCGCAGCAAATAACAAAACCTTAACTGTTGATAAAAGCCGAGTTTGCGGAATCGTGGCACACGTTTGCAAATATTGATAATTTTTTATTTAAAGTGTCGCAAACGAATTTGCAATGCAATGCTTCATGTTGGGTATTGGGTTGAATTAATGCAATTTTGCACATAAAAATTGTTGCGGAACTTGAGTAAAAAATTCAAGTGGATTTACGTTTCGAAATATGAGCCATGTGTAAGTTGATGAAATCAAAATTTAACGTGTGAAAACGGCTTCTAAAATTATTGTTTGAGTGAAACTCGGTAAAGTCATGAGCTAAGTGCTTTTAAAAAGTTTAGGTCCGGTTTTGCTTTGGTTTACCAATTTTGAACAATGATTAATTTTTTCCTCTAAAAAAGCATCAGTAAAAGTCTTCTGGGACTACAGTTTTGCAATTTCTTGGATTCGAGGTAACTTGCAAAAATTATGAATAAACATATTGCCGTAAATTTATGGATGCATTAATTTTTAAGTCGAGCTTGAAACACGTCTGCCTTGAGTGTTTGTTTCAAGACACGACTATAATCAAGTGCTCATTTGCAGACTGAACATGATATTGAACTATTGCATTGTGAGACGTGAAGCTAAAAATGATTTCTGTTTATTCGATATTATTTTTGGGACACCTCCAAACCGTAACCTGACCAAACAAAGGCTTTTAGCGGTGAGTCATAAATCTTTATTTAACAGCTGGCCCAAAATTTGAAATTGATACATAAAAAACGAGTATAAATAGAACACTGATTCAGCATGACAGAATAGAATTCAAAATTGGATTTTAAATAAATGCTATGCTGGCAGCACATTTCAAACTAAACTGAAACTTAAAGTACTTCGTAGGTATTTCGATAAGCTCGACTCCGACATTTTGAAGGCAATGGCATTCGATACGTGAACAAGTCAAGGTTAATCTTGTTTCTCGAAATGTACAGCAAACCAACCAGGAAGGCGAACATGCTGGCCACCAGGATCAATGCTGTAAAAATACAAAATTAAAAATTGCGATTTAGCTTAAATTCCTCAGTCTGGCACAAAATTTCCAGATGAAATTTTTATCCCAATGTTTTCCCAAATCAAAATGTCGAGTTACCTTGGATCGCACCGGCTGAGTCAGAAGCGTCTGTCTCAGAAGAAGCCGGTGGTGGTTGCAGTTTCGAGTCGAAAGAATGATCTTTGCATTCTGATTCCCAATCTTCTGGAACAATTGAAGAGGTCACATCAACTAATTGATTTAGCGAACAGGGTGCAGGGCAGCCAGACATTTCTTTGGCATATGGTGCCGTATGCGTTTCGTTCCGATAGAACATCTGAAATTATTTAAATAAACGAGTTCAATAACAAATGATGACAAGACCTTATCAATTGTTGACATGTCCAGATTAGGTACAAGGTAGTGATAAAATTAACGGCACCTGCACATAGTAGTCACCATTGTTATCCTTGTGTAACTCCACGATGAAAGCAGCTGCATATGGAGGCATGACTCCGTCGTAGACGCCAAGGGTGTTCATAAGACGAGTCAAAGTTGAGTCATGAGCTGAGTACATGTACAATTTCGGTCTCAATTTCAACCCAATCTCTTCTGATGATTCAGAGGAAGCAGCGTGTTTCATGTTTTTTAAAAAGACTTTCCAAAGTGGTCCTCCCTTAAGTCTCTTCATTTCGGTTGTGTATGTCGTCATGGTGTAATGATTAGATGCTATCTCATGAAATTTGTCCACAATAGGCTCGGCCCACCCAGGCAAAGAGTAGTTGTGAATAAGCTGTTAATATTTTGAAGGGACAAAATTAGACTTTGACGATTGTGAGATTTTTGATAGCGCAGCTTACATCTACTTGCAAAACATCATCAATCCCGACTATGTCACCGATGGTGTTCCCATCAGTCCCCGCATTTTGGGAGACATACTCAACAAAATTCTTGTACTCCTTCTCCATGGTTTGAACCATGGGGTCATTTTGCTGGAACTCCCGGTACAGACGATGGTATTTTGGGCACGGTTTGGATGAATGCAAAAGCTGTACACATGATTTCAAAAATTTAACTTACTTGCAATCAGGCGACATTACATAGTTCAAAGACTTTGAAAATATTAAATGCATGTTCATTGTTGAAATTGAACTAACATTGTCCTCTCCGTGAGGAATGGTTCGAACTGGTACTGGTGTCCACGGAATGGTTGGGTTCCAATTCTGATCGGAATCGACAGGTTCGTACAAACCAGCCAAATTCATTTGTGCACTCATAATGGTGCGATCCAGATCAGAAGCTAAAACGTAAATTTCGCGTGGGATGTATTCTCGAGAGAGAAAATTGCCATACCTTCTTCGAAAATATTTCCCCAGGTTGTAGTGCTGGATTTTGCCAATCTAACATTTTTAATTTTTAATTATTAAAAATTTAATTAGTAATATTCAATTTATTTTGACCAAACTTTCAATCAAAAATGTTTTTAAAGAGTTGTTTCTTATTCTTACATTTGTTAATTGTCCAATTCCTTGGGGCCAATATTCAGCTACATTTGAGTAAGGATCCGTGGGGTAAGACCTGGTTGGCGTTCTATCGCCATGTCTGAATAACTTTGGAAATAAAAATTTAGCATAAAGAATAATTCGTTTTCAAAAAAGGTTTGAGTTCGCTTAGAAATTAGTTGCTTACAATTTGGACCAGCTGGAGAGTTTCCAGATTTGCTGTTTCCTCCGATGGCTTGACTTCAGTAAAGAAGTACACGAACACAATTATTATTACACACGAAATTATCGTTTTTGGATTCATTTTACGTTAAAGTAAAATGTGATCGAGACCGAAAAATGAAAACGACTTTCTAAAAAATCTAAGATACTTTTTTAATTTCTTTGCCAAGTATGAAGGAGGTGTAAGTTTGCGACCACTACTTTGATGAATGATGACAAAGCTGTACGAAGTGTACCCTTAAAAACTCAAATCCTTACGAGAGTGTGAAGTAAGGACTGATGACTAATCATCAGGCATAATTTGAAAGCCGTAGTGAACCAGTTCAGGTCGGAAAACGGTCCTACCATGTGTAAGATAAAAGGAATTAAATAAGCCTTAAAGCTTTACACTTGGAAAGTATATTTATTTAGGCGTCAATATTTATTCAGGTTCAACACGCATGATTTCAAAACACTCAAAAGTGATAATGTACTTTAAGATGGTCAAAGCACATGCAGATTGAGGACGCCAAACCTCGACATGACCACGTGCAATAGTTACACTAATTGAACAAAATTTGCACAAGCATATGATTCTAGAATCTTTTGTTGTATCTAAAATCTAATAGACTAACCTCTCACTACAAGTACAGCAAACGGAATGATGAAGTTTCAACCACAGTAAGAGATTCTGGATTTTTAATCAGTAAATGTACGGTTTGTGTTTCTCCCGAAGAGAGTTGCACGAATCTCAGGAATCATTTGACTAGCAATCATATCCAAACGAGACTCCAGTGTGTTTGAAATACGAATTCTTCCTTTCTGAGCGACCAGCTCAACACCTCCACAGCTGGAAATTTCCATAAACGGAATAAATTATTCCATTCAAAATTGAAATTGTCTTTGCAAGTTATCTGAGAACTTACTTGGCCGCGGGTAAAAAGTTCTCCTGGTCAACTTTTAGATTTACATCTTTCCCTGTAGCGTCCTTGTAAACTTTACTTGCTGAGTCCAAGACCTCGTCCAGAAGCCCCAAGTCCGCCTGACGACATCGGAGTAGGACATTGGCCTCCAATAGCTAAAGAAGAATTAAATTCAAAAAATATGTCCATCTTCGCCGAAATTTAAAATTACAATTAAAGTGTGAAAGCACGCACTTGCAAAAGTCCTTGAGCAACCAAAGCAGCAATTAGTTCCTTGTAGGCAGCACGATCCTTGGTTTTCTCAGCAAGACGACGCTTCGCTTCATCAAAAACGCTTCCAACATGATCCTCTCGATCCTTAAGTACACGAAGGCGAGCTGCGTTGCGCATATTTGATTGTTGGCTGAAATAAAACATAGATTATTGCACGCACAGGTCGACAAAGATAAAAAAGATTGAAAATCATTAAAAATATTTCTGGCATACATCTTCTTTTGTAATTCGACTTGTTTTTCCTTCCTTTCGTAGTACTCCAAGATCTTAAGTCTTTGTTGTTGAACAAGTCGTCCCTTTTCAATATTGAATTCTTCTTCAGCTTTTGCATCAATTTCTTCAACTTTCTCATTGGCTTCTTGCTCGATAAAAGCCATCATGTGCTTGATCTGGGAGAAATTAATGGAAAATTAAATCATTGATTTCAGTTCAAAGAAGATTTCTGGATTTCTCCCTGATTTGTCTTTCTAGTGAGCCCCAGTTGTCTTCTAAACATATAGCGTAAAAATTAAAACTCCAAAAGTAATTTCGGCAAAATTACGCATTGTTACGAAACACAAATAGGCAAAGGATTCCTAAAAAAGGTGAACCCAACTTCGGAGTTCGGATTTCGTACTAGTAAAATTGAATATTATGCAAGAGTTGCACACTATTACGCAGAAAGATAACGCTGATGAAAGATGTAACTGCGAACCATATACACATTCATTGTAACTTGAAAGCCTCAGAAACTCCAGGATTCCAGAAACCCCGAAGATATGAAAATTTGAAAATACGACATTTTCGTTTGCCAAAATACAGCAGTCAGTGCGAAGTTACAATTTTATTTAATTAGAATTAGTACAATAAATTCTTACCTGCTTCGCCACATCTGAGTCGCTTAGTGCCATTTTGATTTAAAATCGGAAGACTAGAATATTTTCTGATCCAAATTTCCAAGTGACCTGTAGATTTCAACCTGCAATACAAAATGTTATAACAACTTTATAAAGAATTCCCCATTGCACATTGTCACTAACTACTTGACTTGACTAGGACAAGTCATGCACAAATTTATCGAAGAATTCAACCAAATTATTCATTTTAGGCTTACCTGGAAGTTCTGCAAGAGTGAAGAAATCCTGAATTCTATATTTTGAAGAACAAACTGGTGAAACTAATCAAGCACTGATTAATTTAATTTCAGCTGAAATCTGGATTCAACCAAAAAAGGGCGTAGATATGATTAAGCAATTGATTCGAACCTGCCTCCAATTCAAAGTATGAAAATACACAGCCAAAGGTAGGCTCATTCCACCCCAAATAGAACTCCTTCCAATTTAGTCAAGTTTGAATTTATTACTGCTAAAATGTTGCACGATTTATTATTGAAAGTTATAAACTAACACGTGTTAAATAATTAAAAGTAAATGATACATGCGAAATGCAATTAGCTAAAAACAAAAACTTAACAAGACTCTGTTGGCAGTCTGACGGGAAAATTCCGTAAACCTAAAAAACATAGCTTTAAATATTTAAGAAATTGAAAAAATTCGACCATGCATGGCCCACACTGGTATTCTGCTTATCTGAATTTTAAAAAATTAATGGAAAGCACTCATTTTGGCACCATAGTTAACATATCAAATCACTATTAAAATAAATTGAGCTTCTGGCCCTTGAGTAGCGATGTCATTTTAAAATGTTTGTCAAAGTCAAAGTCAAGTCAAATTTTTCCTAGTGAAGGCATCATACAATTAGGCTGATTCGCCGGTCACAGAGTCAAATTTCTTGTTCCAATCGATTGAGCTGAAGTCAATTACAATTTGGCGTTGTGATGGAATGTATTGGCTGCATTTCAAAATCAAAATGAGATTCATAAGATATTTCAATTCAAAATAGACTTTTACATAAAAAATAATATTGTAAGGGCACAAATGATTGGTTGGTGCAAATAACCTGTATTTTATTTTGGCTGAATCAAACATCCTTCTAGTTGCAACACAGCCTTCCGCATTCCAGTTCTTGTTAGAAAAATAGTACACCTGTAAAATACAAAACGTTTATCAATAAAAGCATCGTGTGGTTGTTTTGGCTGTAATCTCTAATTCTCTAACCTCTTGAATTCCAGATTGAATAATTAATTTCGCACATTCATTACATGGGAAGAGAGCCACATATATTGAGCAACCTTTCAATTCTCCAACGATTCTATTCAATATAGCGTTCATCTCAGCATGGCAGACTACAACAATCAAGAAATTGATTATTTTCTACACAAGTAAGGAATAGTTGACAATTTTTCAAAACCTTTGACAATCGATTCTTACCATACATGTATTTGGTATTCCCTGGACCCTTGGATCCATCTTTTCCCCAGGGAAACTCGTCATCACTACAACCCATTGGCATTCCATTATATCCAATGCCAACAATTTTGTTCTCTGAATTAACAATGCATGCACCCACCTAAGACCAGAATATCCATTTAATTACTGATCCCCCAAACACATGTATTATTGCATTCTTGCACGTGGTCAATTTGGCACAAAGATTTATCAACTTTACCTGTGAACATGGATCTTTGGACCGCATGGCTGACAAAAATGCTACGGACATAAAATAATCTTGCCAATTCAAGTAGTCCTCTCTCTTTTTATTCTCGGTTTTCTCTGGCTGAAAAAAATGAAATAAAACTCAAAAATATCGCTAACACAAATCAATCAAAATAGGGCATTCATGAAATTTAGCGTCAGTTTACTAACATTTTCCGTGGTCGACACGGAGAGGTTCCCTGAATCAGCAAAGTTGGTAAGATCTTTCATACTGCCTTTGTTGCCGGAGCCGGATGTCCTGATTTTAAACGTAAAATTAATGCATGTGTTCCAATTTTTGAAATTAGTTTGCCATGAACATTTGCAGAACAAAATTCTACGAACCCGTTCTCCATAGTCTCCATTGTCTGCAATGCTAAGGTAAAAAAATTAAAAAAAATACAACAGCACTGCACAACTGACACACAGCACTGCCGAAATTCTTAAAACTGTAAACACAACAATGAAAGTAAAATGAGACTGTAATTTGTTATCCGCGGGTTTAGATAAAAATATCTTTCAAAGTAAGCAAAAAAATCATTTGGGGCAATGGACGTACACTAAACTAAACTAAACTAAAAACTACTAACTACGAACTAAAAATTTATTAGAAATCAATCGTAATTCAAATTAATCTTGATTAAAGATTAGTTTGGTATCGTTAGAAATTGAGTATAATTTTTCGTTAATTTTAAGCATTCAATGAATTTTTGAAAAAATTGTCGAAAGCTTTCATTGCTTTCGATTATTTGCGATACCGTTCGAAATACAATTTTGCAATAATTCAACCATTCAAAGGCCGCTTGGTTTGATCCATCGTTAAAACTAAAAACATGACATCCAATTTTGCCCAATTGCAATTGGTGTGGAATGTTAAACCAATTTTTTCCAGTTTGTAAATTGTAATCGCTCTTATCAGTTACTATTTCATGACTAGTTGTAATCTGGTAATGTATAACTTGTAATTATTGCATTATTGCGAAACATGATGTGAAAATAAATGTCTTGTAGACTTCGAAGATGTAAAAGTACCTAGCAGTATACATTAATCATGTTTAACCTCTGCTCTGCACTATTTAGTCATTCGAAAATATCATTAGTGAGACTCAGTTCAGTTCCCGACATTTGACATTTGTTGGAATAAAAACCAAGTTGATGGATTGATGACAAACATATGAGATTTAATTGTTTAGATATTGGACTGGAGCCGGAGCTTAGCGTATGGTATGCTCATACAGAGCTTATGTCTGAATTGAGAATGAAGTAATAAAAGCAAAATTTTGATTTGGTTATCTTAATTGTGACGCCCAGCCAGCACAGCTCACATTTGATAACCGGGACGCTTAACAGTATTGTGAATAAATGAATAGAATAGAGCGTTTCCGGACAACAAGTCAATTTAATTGACCTTTTAATTCAAGTGAGCGATGAGAGATGCAATTTTTTGATGAATTTGGCATGGTCGCTGGCCAGAATGAATTGGATTCATAGTTGATGAAGAAATGCCATCATAACCTCTTTAAATATTTTGATAATGCAGGGATTTGCATATGCCACGAGAAACTCTGCTATTTGGGTAAATCGTGAGGCTTTCTGCATTTTACGGAAACTACTATGCAGCAGTTCACGTAAAAAAAAAGATTTTGACTGCGAATTTTTTTACGACTGGTCTTCAACGTTCTTATGTACATTCTTATAGGTATAACATTTGGCTTTTGGAAATAATGAATCTGAAAGCAAAAGGTTAGACTTTCACAAATGAAAATTGGTTTAAAAATCCAAATATAACATTGACAAATGTACATGAAGCAGTCTTATTTACACAGCTGGGATCCTAACTTAATTGATGGGCGGAATATTGGAAATGTGATGCTCAGCTGGATAACTGAGTTCAATCAAACTTCGCAACTTTCAACGCAAGCTGAAGCTGACAACGAAGGCCTGTGAAAATTCAATTGTAGAATTGAACTGATCTGAATTATGAAACAAGTGCCTGTATGGCCAAAATAAATGAAGCGAGCTGACTCTGTATAAAATTGTTGAACCTTTGGACTGGCACAGCCTTAATTACCGTTAGGGAACTCGAAACTATAATTACCAAATAGAGCTCAAGGTTTGTAGCTATTGAGTGTTTACGCACGCAGACCACATCAACTAAACCAAAAGACTCCAGTGTCCAAAGATAAACCGGAAATTAGTTAAACCACACAAGTGACGCGAGTTTGCCGCAAATGATGCTAGGGAACGATTTGGACTCAGCAGTCCGCAATTAAAAGCGCAGCTGCTGAGAGTGCAAAACCTTTTTCAAAATCCAGTTACAATTTACAACAGGTCATATTTTTATTGCACTGCAAATTCCTAAATAATTCTTGCAAATGCATAAGAACAATAACGTATTATCGTACTCCATAAAAAACTGCAATTACAATTCCTGCATTGTGATTGAATCGTGACTGCAATTCACTGCTTGTAGATTTCTGCGTCAAAGTTTTTGCAAATCATGAATGGGTTTGGCCCAAGCGTCAGGCTGTCTAATTTTTTGAAAGCGGGAGTCTTAGGCCTAGGAAAGGGCATGTGCAGAATGTTCACTGATAAAAATCGATGTTGGCTTGACTAGTGTGAAGCAAAGTGTGATATTTTTTTCGAAAGGGTTGAACTTGTTCTATAACCCTTTTTTGCAAGTTGTGCAAAAACTTTCTGGAGCCAAATGAACAAATAAACCCTATGTCAAATCATATCATAAAACTAAAACTCCTTTTCTTGGCAGACGGATGAATATGTGGTTGGTTGGTGAGTCTAAGTCTGAACACTTCTCTTTGGAAGTTCATTCAAGAAAGTGCTTCTAGAGTAACTCTGAGTGAGTGCGAGTGGTAGAATGCACGTGGAGTTAGAAGAGTGAAAATTGTCCTGAAATAGTTTTGCCGGTGCGGAGTGGATTTTGCTAACTAGCAAGTTCCGTGCAAAAAAAAAATCCCGGGTATTTAATTACATTTTTAGGCAGGAAGACGAGAGTGTGTTTTGTGGAGGTTATTTCACTAGAACCAACAGAGCTAGCCGTGAATCAAACTGCAAAATGGATACGGACCCGGCTTTAGAGGGACTCATGTCTCAATTGGGTAAGAGAAAGTTGTGGATGTGAATTGTGAACCATATGCTTGTTTTTCTATTTATTTTTGCACTCGAATGTAAGCAATTGCCAGCAGTCAGCGGCTAGCTCTGCACTACCACCGGCTAAATTATATGAACAAAATTCTGACTTGAAATGAAAAGTTTTGAAGCACAATTTGTTCTTTGCAGAAATTGTACGAAATGAATAACTAGTAGAAAAAATTGGAGTTGAATTAATTACAATTTTAATTCCTTGCTTGTCATTCCTTGCATCACCAAGTTTAGCTCCAAACAAATTGCCAGTTTGCATTTTTTAGCAACAATTTAAAAAATTGGTTTTGGTGAGACATCAACAAGCTTGCGTTCAGCAGCATCTAAAAAAAAGTTTGCAGATGATGTCTCAGTTGTCTCTTGTCTGCGGCAGGGCGAAAGGTGTTGATTCGTTAACTCAACTCAAAGATTGCAAAAATAGACACACGAGGTTAAATGCCAAAATATAAGCTGGAAAAATGTATTGAGAAAACGTGCCGGGATTTATTATTAGAAGTAAGGCAGTCAGAGTCAGGGAGGAAGCCGTGGCTATCGCTAGCATTACGTAGGAAGTTTTTTTGGCAAGTTTTTGCAAGCATTCGGATGCGGTGAAGTTCAACTCTGCCAATGGCAATATTTTCAGGAGCAAAGATTTTATGATCTTAAGTAATTATTTTGATCTCCAGTGAAATACTTGAATATTCCGAGAATAATTTTTCGTAGTAAAATTCAGCTAAAGTCTGCAAGAAAACGAATAAAAAAATAGATAGTAAGATTCACAAGTATCAAAAAGTCAGTCTTCAGAAGATTTTGATTTGTTTGTTTTAGCTTTTCATCAAGCCTCGTTAAAATTTAAAATTTGCGACTTTGCAAAACTCTCATAGTTTGATCATAAAAATCCAGAGCCGACCACAAGATGGAAAAATAGAAACTTTCGATAAGTCGTGGCTCGTGGGATTGAGAAAACTGCGCAACTTCATTTCTCACACATAATGTCCTAAGTGCTCTTCGCATTCGAAATAGGATAACCGATGCAGATAAAATATGATTTGCTGGCTCCGTCCAAATAACGGTTCTAATTTTTTTCGCAACGTGGACTTGTCCTGGAATAATTTTTCCTGTCGCTGGGTTTTCCAAGCTCACTCGGTGTTTGCATTTTGCGTTGTGCAATGCCGGGCTTTGGGTTGGACGGTCGTCTCGTAACTCGCAAGACAATGAATTTGTTGCGTAAGCAATTTGGTTTTCGCGTGCAAATTTTTTTCATAGTGGGAGCGAGACGGGGATCGGACCGGACGGGGTACGAAAACCGAATGGCTTGGCTAAACCGGAAAAATCTGGTTTCATGTCGTTGGCATAATGCTTAATAAAAATTCTCAGAACCCAGAAGTGGCGAGGACAGCAAATGCTTTTGGCAATATGTCGTTTATTGTTCTTATGTAAGAGTCAAGTCTTAAGAGTCTGTTTTCTTATGCTTTTTTAACAGGTGACTTTGGAAAATATCAACTCTTGCAGCATTTACTTCATATTCTTTCGGCATTTTTGGCTGGAATTCATATGTTGTCTCTTACAACTGTGGCTCCAACACCACAGCATAGGTTGTTACATAATAAATGTTATTTTTGTACAAGAATTTCTTTAATCCAAGGACCACGCAATGCTGGCCAGAGATTGTTGCACATGACAATTACGAATTTGATTTTTTTAACACATAAGATGCTACATTCGAGACCTGGATTCTCCAGATTCGAAAATCGATGCAACAATGAATATGACCGTATTGTCGAGCTGGATTCCTCTAAACAAAAATGGAGACCTTGACTCTTGTCATCTGACAGATCAGCAAACAAAATTGCCAGTTTCTTGTGGTAGATTTGTTTATGATACAACCTATCACAAAACTTCAAGAGTCATTGATGTAAGCTGTACACAAATTACACGTATTTTGCACAAAAATTATGACATAATTTCCTGGGATTGCAGTGGGATTTAGTCTGCGATGAACGATGGGAAAGAGCCCTGATTCAATCCATTTACATGTTTGGAGTCTTAATGGGAGCTGTTATTCTGGGTTCAATGGCAGACAAGTTCGTAATTCTAAGAATTTGAAAATTGACTTTTGCACATTGGGACATTCTCTATAGAGAAATCTTGATTTTCTTTAACTTTGTTTCAGGTATGGAAGGAAAACAATCTTTTACATATCAGCCATTTGTCAACTTATTGCTGGCCTTGCGAGTGCCTTCATTCCAAATTTTATTGCCTATTGTTTTGTGCTTTTCTTCTACGGAATGTTTGGTTCAGGTTTGTTTATGCCTAATGCTAAAAATTTTAAAGTTTGATTTTTTTCAATGTTTGACCTCGATTGACTTTCAACCTATAGGAGGGGCGTACGTAACAGGATTCGTCTTAAGTAAGTTGAACAATGCAACTAAATTAACAACATGAATATTCTCTAGAACTTCCTACATCGACCTACTCGAAAATCGGCTTGAATTCAATGGGGGGAAAGTTGAGCGTTTCACTTTGACACTTTCACTCTAGTGTTTTCACTTTCGATCTTAAATGTTTTTCCCCAAATGACATTTAAGCCTAGAAGTGCATTAAATTACCTTTACAGAAGTATTCCAATAATATTTATATTTTCTATTTAAGCTATGGAACTGGTGGGACCAAAACGAAGAACACTTTGTGGAACTGCCTTCAGCGCCGCCTTTGCAGTTGGCGTCATGGTTGTTGCATTCTGGGGATTTCTAATTAGGGACTTTAAAATTCTTCAAGTCGTTTACGCCCTGCATTCATTACTCCTCATCGGTCATTGGTGGTACGTTCTATTAGCTCAAATTCTCATTTCAATTTTAAATTTTATAATTTTCTTTCGAAAAATTTGAATTTGAATTCATTAAATAGGTTGGTCGATGAGTCGATTCGTTGGCTTTGGGGTCAAGGACGAACTAAAGAAGCCATTGACATTGTTGAGAAAGGTGTAAGGATAAACGGAGGCCGTTTCGACAGAGCCAAAGTTCGCGAAAGGGCTCCATTGAAATATGAAGAAGAGGACAAGGAATCCAAAGGACTTTCTGATTTGTTCAAAAAACCAACGTTAAGAAAGCGAGCTTTGACCGTTGCATTTGTCTGGTTTGCAAATAGTTTAGTTTACTACGGATTGTCGCTGAACACTGGAACTTTACTTGGAAATCCATTCTTGATGCTATTTTTGGTCGGATTGGCTGAAGTTCCTGGATATCTCACCGTTATTGCATTGGTGGATAGGACTGGGAGACGATCTCTTTGCTCAGCTTTGTTTCTCCTCGGTGGTATTGCTTGCCTTTTGGTTTCTTTCCTTGACGCAGGTTAGCAAAAAACTAAGTATTCCTGAAAAAAATCGGTTATTTTAACCTGCTAAAATGAACGACAATTTTGTGTTCAGGAACGACGGTCACGATTCTAGTCATGGTTGGCAAAATGGCGATCGCTGGATCCTTTGCTATCACTTACAATTACACCGCCGAACTTTTCCCTACAGTTGTCAGAAACTCAGCTGTTGGGTTGGGAGCCAGTTCTGCAAGATTTAGCGGAATGCTAACTCCCATGATAACTCTTCTTGTAAGCAAAAAATCAGCAAAAATCTGGAATTATTCCAAAAATTCCAGACTATAATTCTGATCTTCTTTTGTCCAGGACTCGATCGGAAAAATGATTCCAACAATAATTTTCGGGGCTGTGGCCTTGCTGGCAGCTTCTTTGACACTTCTGCTCCCAGAAACTTTGAACAAAGAAATGCCACAGACTATGGAAGATGGGGAACGATTTGGAAGAGGAGATACAGGGTATAAAACTTGCATAAATTGTTTACGAGGAAAGAAAGCACCTCTTCGCGATGAAGACAATCCAGAGATCACCGAACGTCTTCATGCTAACGGAATTTCACCCACGGTTTCGACCTAAACTTTTGTGCAAGAAATTCCTTCAAAATGTGCAGGAGGTCAAATCATTTTGCATGCTGCCGATGCTGCATACTTAAATGACCATAACAAATTCCGTCTGCCAAAAGAAATGAAGTACTGACGGACAAACTACTAATAATATTTATTATATTACATTTGTTTGCCAAATGTGAGATTTTTTTTGTAAAATAAATACAATTTTTCTCAAAACGGCTTGACTCCAGATGTTGACTAACTGACTTTAGATTCGTTTTAATACTCCGATTTAAAATACTCGAGTAGAATTTGGAATACACTTAAAAATATGAGAGTTGTTTTATTGGAGGAAAGTGTTGTAGTATAAGCAGTTGTCCATGTATTGTTTGGTGCCCCAAGTTGCTCTTCCGGTGGTTCGTCCATTGCTATGAAAAGTGAATCCAGGAATATGTCCAGCATAAGTCGGAGAAAGTGACTCACAGCAGCGATAAATGCTGGTGTCGGCCTCTGGTTTACTGCGAAATACACAAAACAATCAGAAAATTTCGAAAATTATAAAAATAGCAATTGCAAAATTGCTCAAATTAACTTTTTTTATACCAAGGGCATGCATAAGGGCCGCGATTGAGATGATGTGCCCTTGGATCATAGCACGGAATGCATGGGAGAGGCTCACAAACTGGCTTCCTTCTCACTGGCGGTGGACGCGGTGGGGGGCAAGAAAATCCAGAACAACAGCCAAGATCTTCACAAGCAATGTTCGAGGTGTACTCGTTTCCACTGTGGGGTGAGTATGGCAGAGTTTGCCCGGGGCGAAAACCTGGAGTTTGTCCAGACTGAGGGCGTGAAGACTGAGACTGGGAATTGTTGTACATCGGGAAACAGCAAGGAGTTTCGCAGCAGCCGGAATTATTTCTGGGGGCACACCCATTGTTGCCGGAGTAATTGTTGTTCCGTGGAGGCGGAGGACAACAGCGGACCGGGAGTTGCAGAATTGGGATAGGAGCTTGAGGAACACAAGGGTCTTCCATGACATCGTGGGTCAATTTCCCTGCAGAACAAGGAAAACTTTTTGAAATTGATGCAAAAATCGGATAGACAAAACAACAATGATTGACAACAACAATCTAACCGTAAGTGCTTCCATTGCGATGACGCATGTCTGGAACATGGCCGCTGTACCTGTGCGTGAAAAGTGTTAGGAGGATGACAAACGTTTTGGAAAATTTTTGCAACAACATCTGTGGTTTTGTTTTGCGATGCTTACCCTGGAAGGTGGTAAGGTTCAGCCAAATATCCAGGCTCTGGTGGGCAGGGGCAGTTATACATGATTTCTTAGCTTGATTTAAAACTTTGAAATTTTGAAAACTAAAAATTTCGAGAGATGATTTTTGGAAGAAACACTTGGTTCGGAAATTTTGGAAAGAATGAATTCCAATAGAGAAGACGCCAGGCTTGACGATTTTCATGTGTTTCTAAAACATTCCGTTGGTTTCTAAGGAAACAGTTCATCTTAATATAAAATTAATGCAAAAAAATTGGTACAACCGAAATTTTCACATTTTTCAGAATTTTATTTAAATATCTTCCATACTTTGAGGATATAATTTTTTTTGCTGAAATTCGAACAATCAGTGCGTTTTTGTGTTTTAACGTAACAAATCCAAGCAATGGGCAAGGCCGGCTTGGTCCGAATTCCAACAAAATTTATTTCACGAATTATACTTCGATGTGAAGTAGTAAAATTTACAACAATAATATTTATCTATCTGTCAAGAAATTTAACATTCAATAAATTTACGGCGACTCATCACTTTTACCGACTTTTTCGGTATCAAATTTAAGGATGTGTGTAATACATGTTTTGTTTTATCGAAAGCACTGTAGTTTTCTCTGTAATCTAAAGGAAATTTATTGAGGGGATCATCGGATTATTAATATTACTGACTTGCAGTAATATTCACGACAGCACAGAAAATATAGTCTCTGTCGAATTAAAGTTACAAGAAGCCTTGAAATCGTCGAAAGTTCTTACATCAGACCAGACCATCAAATATTTTAATTCTAGCAATTACACTCACTCTTATCAGCTTTTACGCACATGATCGGGTAAACGAACTCTGAATAAATTTTCTAACTAGTAAACTTAGTGAAATTACAGTACTGAAATTAAATAATATTTAGATCATACGATATCCCCAAAAATACTAGAGCCTTGGGACCACGTGACACTTCATTCCATGCTTGCTTGCCTACAAAATAAGTACGGCTGTGCTCAGAAAAGCAACGAAAGTCTCTCCTTCTAAATACAAGATTTTCAATGTTCGTTTTCTTCATTCTCTTCATTTTCGTCGTTTTCCTCTTCCTCCTCTTCACCAAGCTCGGCATCACTCATTCCAACTTGATATTTTTCATGCCCAGCAAATTCTGCCTTGTGACCCATTATAATTGTTTGGACCAGCCATTCGGGTTTAACAACAGCAATTCCTTTCTCTTGAGCTATTTCCAATATTTCAGGAGTACAAGTAGCATCTGTGACCAAAATTTCAGTTTCTGGGGGCACCATTGCAGGTTCTACACAAAAACACAACGCCATTAAAGCATGCCCCATTCTGTATAAAATTGTGCTGATTACGGAAAATTCTAAATTATACTTTTGCGTGGCTTCAATGGCTTCAGTAAATTGGCCTGTGCAGCAATCAAGACAGGTTTCCAGTAATTGTACAATTCTTCGGACTCTGCAGTTACGAAAATTCTAATGTCTTTGAGCGGCTTCCTTTGATGAGCAGGAATCACGGCCCCTTCTTCAAGACTCCATCCTGAGTTCAATTCGTAAGGTTTCCAATCCACGATGGTGTTCTAGAATTCCAAGATATAAATGAAGTTATAAATATTCAAACCGTGACAGTCGGGTCAGAAGTTTAAAAAAGAAAAACTAAGGACACAAAAAGTTTCGCATTACTGTAATCGAAATATGGAGGAATTTTTGGAACCCAGTTATAATATTTACTGAAATGCAAACAAACCTTTGTTAGACATTCTCCAATCCAAAGCGAGGAGACACATGGGATCCCAGCAGCGAGACAATAAATATATTTAACAGTTCTGGCGTGGCTGTCAGAAATTAGAAATGTTTGTACGTTGGCCTTGAAGCTCTCACGGCCCACCAGATTGGCCACAATGCCTCCTTTGTTCTCGATGGTGTCTCTGTACTCATCTTTGTCGTAGCTGACCAAAGGACCTGAGGCTCCTGGCAAAGCATAACAGTTTTAATTTTTAACCAAATTCTGAAATTTTACATTGCAAGTCAACTTCTACTTAACAACTTGATTGACATTACCACTGCTTGATGGGTCACCTCCGCCGCTCGCAGTTAAGAAAAATTGCATTCCATAGAATAAAGGCCTTTCCTTCGTCTTTCCACTTTTCTTTGGCGAATCTGAAAACAAATTTGTTGTCATAAATTAAGATCTATGCACGATTGCAATTTTGTAGTTTTTTGGCAAGTCCGATAACTAATCAGCGAATTAGAAAAGGTGGGCAATAGGTTATAAATCAATGTATTACCTTTCGACACACTCTTGGGAGTGTCTTTAGCTGCAGTAGTTGGGGTGGATACCGTTGTAGCAGGCGACGAAGAGCTCGTGCCGGTACTAGCACTCCCAGGTGTGTCAACAGTGACATTTTTCACGTCAATAAAAAGCCGGGTATCATCGCTTGCATTGGATTCTGTTCCACTGGCTGCGGATGTCCGTCGACCTCCTTGCCCAGCAACTTTCTTTGCCGTAGGTGTCCAGGGTTTCAGTAGTTGTTCATCTGCACTACTATAAAAGTCAACCCAATACTTATAAAACGTTTAGAATAGATTGTGCAGCTATTTTTTAAGTTTTGATTAGCTTATTCTAGTGGTACGTACCTAGCATCGAAAGCGTCCGCAATCAATTTGCGAATCTGGTCAGAGGGTGCCAGTGTTCCGGTCCCAACGCGTCGTCTCGGACCCGTAACAATATTATCTTAAAAATAAGCACGAAAATGTAATAAAACCAGCGCAAGCTTTTTTGTTGAAAAAAGTTAGCAAAATTACCCAAGTTGATTTCCACGGTCTTGAATATAGTAGAGGTAGGAATTTGGTATTGCTTTCGTAGGTCCTTTGCATCAGCCTCTTTCAAAATGAGATTCTTCCTAAAGCAGTTTATTCGCCTACCATCCACTTCGCTGATGATCGCATACTCCACTTTTTCAATAGGATCCGCCCTGTGCAAGCAAATAATATTTAGTAAACTAGACTAGAATAATTGGCGGATCGTCATGCTGCTAAAAAGCTCACAATTTCTGGCCAACAACGATGGCTTCCTCTGGTTTGAAGATGTCAGGCGGGCAATATACTCCGCGGGTGCCAATGCCAAGAATTTTAACAGGCAAAATGTGCGTTTCGGATGCAACATCCTCCATGTCGTCCTCAAAATGAATAGACCAAGTATCGTTTAATGCCTTCTTCACGATTCGCCCAGAATAGTAGTTTTTATCCCTCCAGCGGGCGAACACGGGTTCTCCTGCATCAAAAATTGATTTTAATAAAACATACTGAATCACAAAAGACAAGGCTTTTGGAATGTGCGTCATTACCGTCTCCAATGGCTCCCCAAAGCGAAGCTGACTTTACATATTCAGGATCACTGAATTTTTCTAGAACTTCTTTACCCACTCCAAAAGCTTTCCGAGCTCTCGAGCTATGAGCCTGTGGTTTATCTTCGGGCTCCTGTTTAATCCGCTTCATTATTTCAGGATCAGCGATATCAGATACTGATGTCGAAGTTGTACTTGTGCTGACATTAGTTGTACTGTTAAAACTGGTATTCGCCTCTTCAACTTTGGGCTGTGACAGAGTTGATGTATCGAACAAAGAGAACATTAAGAATAACTCTGATTTTCATCCTCTAAAAATGAATTGTCCACCTGAGCGGACCTACTACCTACCGTTTTTCCAGGTGTACCTTCCCCCTTGGGAATACTAGTTCCCACATTGGAATGCCCTTTCCGCCCTCGACCTCTCCCTTTTCCAACCGGCTCAGTAGCTTTGGGAGTATGGTTATGCCCTCCGCCGTTCGTCACTGGGGTTCTGGCCTTGTTCAATTCGTGTTTCGCTTTCGGCACTGAGCCACTTGCCGAACCTGTGCCGGTTTTTGGCAATTTGTGACCTCCAATTCGTGTTGATGAAAGAATAGGTCCAATATCTCCGGCTTTGCGAGGTCGGCCAGGTGACTTTGCCACAGGTTTTCCTGAAAAAGTAAGCAACTTTAGTAAGAAGAGCTTATGCAAATGAGCACAGATGTTTATAATATTTGACATACCATCACCGACTATACTAGGCCGACTTATCGACGATGCATCACTGGGACGAGGAATGGTTGAACCAAGAGACGTCATTCTCTGCCTTTGTGGTATATTCAAAAAATCGAAAGTGAGAGACTCAGGTGAAGAAACATCGGCAGAATATCCCGTTGAAGGAAGTATGGGAAGTTCCACTTTGTGGTCCTTAAGAAATGTCATCATCGTAGAGAAGTCAGATTTTATTCTTCCATCCCGGGTTTCATAAATGAGGTGTGGTGTTTCCGTATCGTCAAAGATTTGTATGGAAAAGGAGACAGGGCGTGTAGGCGATAATGACTAGTAAAACAAAATTAAGGTCGACTTTAGTTTAGTTTTTGCCGAATCTTGAAATCAAAGTTTCCAAAATATGTTAAAATATTAAAAGCAACTCACGTTTTCTGCACTGGACAGACTACTTGAAGTGTCATTTTGGCTGACTTTATGATCCGTCTTCTTTCTCTGACTTTGATTTTTCTTCCCTTTAGCAACTTGTTTACTCTCTTTACGACTAGACTTCTTGCCCTTCCCATTTTTATCCAGTCCAGAGCCGTTAGCCTCCCCTTCCTCCACTTTCTCAATAACCGGTTCCGGTAAGAGAAATGGAGGGCTTTTTCCTGCTGATTGTTGTTCTTCTTTTAGCCTCTGCTGGAGTTCCTCTTTCTCTCTGATCAGAGTGAAAAATCTGTCCCCGTTAGGATCAGACTCATAATCCTCTTCCTGCTCAACCTCAACCTCCAATGATGGTTCGGTAGGCTCTGGTTCGACCACTATCTCAGTGGTTGTGATGATTTCTTCGACGTTTGAGACGTCTAGTGACAATTCCATTTGCTGGGTTCCGTCTACAATGATGTTGCTAACGTGCAGACCTTCAGCGTCTTCCCCAATGTCAGGATTATCCACTGGTTGTAAATATTTTGAGGGACTTTCGTCATCAGCACACAATGGAGACATCACGGGCGTCTTCGACGGAATGAATCCAATTTGGATTCTTGGTTTTTTGTTGGGACTTTCAGCCGGTAGTTCTCTAGAGAGCTCGAGGCCGAAGCTCCTTTCTGGAGCCTTCCTCTTGTCGCCTTGCTTCTCCCGGGCGGCACTTGCATTGTTGATGATTTCATCTTCACGGGTAGGACTTTCCGATCTAAAAGTTTAAAAATCAAAATTGTTAAGAACAAATTGTAACATAGTCAACAATTTATTCAGTATTCTATTTTATTTTCCAATCATTCCATTTTACAGCAAAGCCTCGTAAACCGAACCTCCAATTCCACAGCCACACCCACGTTTTTTGAAAGCGTGCAAAGCAAAACCAAATTCGTTTTGCAAGGAGTAATTTCCTTACCTTGTTCGTTTCCTGGTAGGCCAGGAAAATAATTGAAAAAATCGTGAAGGCATGATAATTGGAAATGTATTGTATTAAGACAAAATCAAACTAAAGATGGTAGATGAGATCTTAATTTAAACAACACACAGAACCCGAATCCCGTAGACGAAGTGTAACTACTAAAACGCGTTTGGAGTCGTCGGATGTCTAGGGTCAAGCAAAGCGTTCTCAGCTCAATGTTTTCATTAAAGTAAAAACAATTTGTGACATTAATAAATTTTCCCACGAACCTAACCGAAGACGTATGTAAATAGGTCGTCGCAGACTCCCTTCATTTACTACGCGGCTTGTTTTGTTTGTTGCGTTCTTGTGTTCAACAAACAAAACAAATGACAATGTGAATTCAGTTGTCATGGCAAACTCCAAGCAAAAAATCCACTGTGGCAAAATTAATTAATTGAAGGAACACTCAACTCACCAGGCGATGTCTCATAAATTTAGAAGGATCCGTCTTAGGATAAATTTCTGGGTAAGCGTGCAGCAGAGTGCAAGAACTAGGCACTAATGCTGACATCAGCAAATATTCAAGTGCAAAAATAAAAGAACTCTGAGGTTCAGATTTGAGTGTTTTGCACAATAACAGATGAAATTGGACCAGGACGCCGTAAAATGACTTCTCATTTCATCTTCAAGCATTACGTTGTATGAACCTAGTCGTCACACCGGTACGGTACCAAGTTACAATCGAACACTGGAATTTCTATAATGTGAATAATGCCTAGTCGGGTATTGATTTTGGACCGTGGACCGTTAGGCAATCGACGCAATGCAATTGCAAATTTAATTTTTGGTTCTGTCCCCTCATTGTTTGAAGGAGTCAAAAGAAATTTCACCCCGTTCTAGGCTTCTAGCCAATAATCGAAAGGATATAGGTTTTCATTCTACTTTTAGCTTAAGCATTTTGCATTTACTTTTTAACCCCTTCATTGCCCTTAGCAAATGGTGTGAATATTTGAAAACCGATTGGATGGAAACTAAAAATTTTGTAGTGTGGTACTAGTAGCTAGTCATACATGCTTAGAGTCCTTACTCTCGACTGTTTAAACCAGTAAATCAGAACATGTTCCTAACTAATTAGGTCAGCAATTGGCGTAATTTTTGCGTTACTGAATGTGCCAATAAGATGATTTTGGTTAAAAGGTTTTAAAATTAAAGGATTGGTTGTCACGAAGTCTCGATAGATCAACCGAAGCAAAAGGCAAGGACAGGCAGGGAAGGACTTCAAATTATCTACAAGCAAGATTTTAAAGTGATTTTAAAAAATAAAGCAACGGTAACGGACTGTGATCAATTGTCAATTTTAGAGGTAATGGTTTCACATGACAAATTAATTGAGCAAAATGGCAATCTGCCCAGCAATCGGAAACTGGCCAAGGCCATTGTTGACTGACTGTGAATGACATAATGAGAATTCTGCCTGGTTTTAATTTTGATTTTTGACAATTCTCAATCAATTTTTTGAAGTTTCAGGCAACTCAACCCAACGCTCAAAGACCAAACATTGCAATCATCTCCAAAAATCTAAAAACTATGAAATACAAATGAAATTGACTTACGACGGGACTTCTTGCTCACTCATGTCGTCCATTCTTCAAATCTGCAAGGTCAAAGGTCCAGACTAGCCGCGACTAACAGAGGAACGAGCAGGTTTTCCTTGCAGCAGCAGTTCCACAGTTGCACTCCAAATTGTCAAAATTTTCTTCTAGTCTTCTTCCTATTATTGTCCGTCAGGTTGCGGAGCGATTTCAATTCCAATTCTTCCAAAAACCGAAAAAAGAAGAGCAAAGAGGAAGAATTCATTGGATTGCGCCATAAAATAATAAAAATGAAAATGATGAAGGGAAAGAAGCCCCCGCCGCCGCCAAGTAAGCCTCAACAGCTGCATTGCATTTTACATCGTGCATTGAAAAATGTGATATTTTTTTTGTGAATATTCGGCGGCTGTTGTTGTTAGCGCCCAAGAAGTCTGGGCTCTCCCATGCATCCCGTCCAGGCATGTTTTTGTTGTTGGCCTGTTGCATTCGCCTTGAAAATTGAAATGCAGTCGCACTCGCAAGTTGCAACGTCAGAGCCTGGAAAATGAAAATAATTGAATATAGGTCCGCAGAGTGGCACCCAGACTGAAGTAAAGAGATCCTCGGACATTTGATCTTTTATTTTGGAATTTTAGGTTTTCAGGATACTTTGCGGATGCGGAGGATCAGATTTTGATTTTAGATGTGGTGAAAATGCTGAAGTAAACCGTATTCGGCGGAAAACGTTTAGATAAACGGCCAATAAAAACGAATCGGTTTGTCAGATTTTTAGTTGAGTGCTCACTCAGGACACTCGACTCGACTCACTCGAGGCTAGAGGATTTCAGCTCTATTGTTTTGTGCTCGAGTAATGGAATCAAAAATTCTAGCTCCGCACATCCCATTTTGCAAAATTCGTATCAATTCTGTAATTTACCGGGGATATTACATAACTACAGGCAGTCCCAAATGAAGTGTTACATCGTTACATGCAAGATGCAACTGGAATATTGCATGAGGGCAGGAGGGCACAAAATAATTTTTGTAATGTGGGTGTAACATTTCATTTGGGGCAGCCTCTATTTTGGTTTCAAGGGATTGACGCTCTTGGCACTTACGCATTACGCAATTACGCTGCGCTGCGTTACTTAGCTTCGGCATCGTTACAGGCACAAGGATAATCCGTGAGAAGGCCTCAAGTTTTGTAATCTATTACGTAACCCGTAACCTAATGAACTTACCTGAAATCCACTGCATAACTCAGCGTATTTTTTGTTGGCAAAGCGGTGTGGTAGGGAGACTACTGGTACTGGCCTTAAAAAGGGAAGGTATTACTTGCCTTTTTTGGGAACCCTTCGGGAATACGGGATAGAGCTAAATTTACTGAGCTAAAATTGAATTGAAATACGAGGATAAGACTCCTGGCCTTAAAATTCCGTACCCTTTTGATCAAATTTTGTAAACTCAAAATGTCAAATCCGATTTATCCGACATGTTTCGTATCGTATCGTAATGTACCGCACCGCACCCCAGCTAAAAGCCGATCGCTGCTGCAGTGCGTACAACAACAAAAATTGAGGCTAGCAGCTCCAGCTCATCAGCATTTATCTGTCATTTTTGTAGAGATTGGCTAAACTTACACAAAATTGACTGAAGACTAATTTTTATCGAAAACTGAAAATGAGAATGAGAATGCTGAAATGAATCTTCGGTGTTTCCGCTCCGCATCCGCTTTGGTTGAAAATATCCGGAAAAATTCGTCATAAAGAGGAGCCAATTTGAGACATTTCAATGTCTGTGTTGAGTTGGAATTCGTGGAAAGCGCCTAAATTCGAATTTAAGCCCAATTCCTGCTGGACCGGCACTGCACTGCACTGCTGCATGCTGGGTAGTTTCTGACTAAATTCAATTTGACAAGATCAAAGATTGTTGACAAACAGACTGACGATTACGGAACTGAAATTTTAAATTCGACAGTGACAGTGGCAAAAACAACATCATAAAATGGGTAAATGTCATCTAGTTTCTGGTCATTAGTTTTTTTTATCCGAGGAATTGTGTAATTTCATCTAACTTCAAATCGTATTTTTGTAGCACTGTCAAATGGGATGTCTGGGATTGTTGCAGCTATTCTGTCTTTGGTCGTATTTTCCGGAATGCAACTTTATCGTCACCAATTGGCCTCGTCAGGGCCACTCACGGTGTTGGGCGGAGGACTAGGGGCCACGCTGTTCTTATTTATTCTTGCTGTAAGGAAAATTTTGAATTATTTTTATGTACGCGTAGAGAATTATGTAGTACATCATTCCATATTATGAACTGAATTAGGAACTGTAGATTTAATATTCCTTTAGGGGCTTGTCGAGTTCCGTCAAATAGATTAACAGAACAGAGGCCGACAGCGAAATGGTGTATTGACTAAGATTTCTATTTAAAATTTTAGGCAGTGGGAAATGTGGAATTAGTTATGTTTGGGAAAGGATACCAAACTGGCCTATTCCCTGAAGGTAAAATACCAGTATTTTATTTAAAACCAAATTCACGATGCCCAGCTAGCAGTCATGTCACTAATTTTGTCCATTTGAATTTCTAGTTGCCATCTGTTTGCTTTTGGCTCTAGTCGCTTCAGGAATGGTTCACGGTGTGTGCATTACCACGTGGTAGGTCATAAATGAAAAGATGATCATCAAAATTCGCATTTCATCTTCAAAATCCTTATGTTTTTATATTTTACAATGTTGCAGTTTCATCTTTTCTCTGATCACATTGTATTACGTGAATCGAATTTCGCAAAGCACATATTCAGCACCACCTGCTGCAATGAATTCACACGCTACGTCCTCCAAAAAGAAGAAGTAGAGAATCATAAAAATTGAGCCCTTATATGACTGGCAAATCCTTATTGTTGCTTCTTTTTTCAAACATTGTAAACTAAGAAAACTTATTTTCTGCTGTTCGGTGCAGGTTAGTTAGATTTGGCTTGGTGGTTTTGTGCTGTTTTAAAGACAAGAAAGTGTTGCAATAAGATGTACTTAGCAGGTACGACATAATGATGTAAGTACAGTATGTCCAGGAAGTAAAACTATAATAATATCAAATTATGACATTTGCATTCCAAAATTACAATAAAACTGCTCTCCAATAAGAGTAGCAGGCAAACTACCAGGTACAAAACCAAAATATAGAGAAACTAGGAATGTATGTAAACGGGACGCGGTTGGGGGTTAAATGAAATTTTCCAACTTGGTTGAGGTAACAATCTGGAAGGGTAGCCCAATAAATTCTTCACTTGCTGATTTTGGACCTAATTTAATTTTTAATTTTGTGAATTTTTTACGCTTTAACTCTAACCATACGCTAAATGTTAGTAACATGCATTCAGATTGTAAAAAAATCGTCACACGATTCGTCTTTGCGGTATTTTGTCTGAAGTATAATAGTATACGGTATCCAGTATAATAGTTATAAACTGTTTTACTGGTCCAGTTTAATAGTTATACATATTTTTGCAATGCAAAAATTACAATTGCTAGAAAATGAGAATGGGAACTACGCATTCACTGGCCTACCAGCTGCAAATTATTATTTATGAATTCCATAGTTCCATTGCTTTTGAATAAGGAAATGGTGAGAGTTGAAATTGCGAATGCCTTATTTTCTTGCCCAGCTCCAGTCTGCCAACCTTTTGCTATTTATGACGAGTTGAAATGAATAAGGGAGACCACAAAACTGTCAAATGGTCGTGGCTAAGCTAAAGCAAAAGCGGCATAACTGCAATGTAACAGCAAATGAGTTTTGAGGGATTCTTGAGTGTGGATTGTGGCTGTGGATGACGGAAACTGCCCTAATTCGATCCAAATTAATCGTAGTCGCATGAGTGAACTTGAGAACCGTTTTATTGTTTCGGAAAACTTTCTGCTCTCTTCTCTTTCTCTCGTTGGTCTCTTCTCTTCTGTCATTTCTGGCTAGCTACAGCTGCTGAGTTGTTCTCGTTGGCGACAGAATACCCGGATCGGATAAGGTTCAGTTTTAGTCCAAAACTGCAATGCATTGCATTGCAAACGCAATGGATTGGACGACGACGACAACTGTAAACTGGAAAGTTGGAAAGCAAGGGGGTTGGTGATGTTTTTGTTTGATGGATGCACAATGGGGAGAGTAATTAATGAACTCTTCAGCGAGATTATTATATATTCAAGCTCAAGGGATTCCTTCATGATCATGACACACACAACTTCCTTCCTCTCTTCTAACTGTGAGCAACCATTTGTACTTTGTACCTCTCTATCCTCTATTATTCGACCTTTTCCTGCTCTCTGTTTCACTCCTTTCATTCCAATTCCACGATTATTCCTTTTCACTTAAATGTAATTGTGACGGCGATGAGTGAAAGCAAGTTTTCACTTTTGCTTTCACTCTACAGTTTTGAGTTTTCCGCATCCTGGACATTCTCATATTCTGCCATAGTCGACAATTAGTTCCCACAACCGTCAAAATCAAGTTTCAAGTTTCGGCTTTATTCAAGTGACAACATTGTCCATCCAATTTTAACATTAAAATCAGAATCAGCACGAATAAGTTGCTCTCCCTCCAGAGTCACATTTTACTTAAAAATTAAATCTCTTTGATCTTAACTAAAATGCAAAACCTAATTAAAACTTAACTAACAAAAACAATGTCAAACACTAATATGATTAAGTAGCTTAATCAATGTACAAACACCTCGTTACGATTGCTAATTATCAATTCCTTCACATCATCTATAAATTTTGTATAAGTCATTTCATCAAAATCCCAATTCCTCGGCAAATTATTCCACTCAGCCTGAATTTCTTGCAATCAGTCAAGTCGAGGCAATACGGTCAACCTCATATTACTTAAAATGTCCCCAATTTGTATTGAAATATAAGATAATTTGGACAACACGTGTACTGATTACTGATTTTATTCCATCTTGGAAGAATACCAACTTTAAGCCAAGAAAAGATCGGCTAAAATTACACCGGGATAGTAGAACCAAATTCGACATCGAGCTCAAACTAAATTAAAAATACCGCTTGCTTTCTTGAACTTGGTCGAGTTAGTTTTCGTTCTACTATCTTAAATCGTGAAAAAATTTCAACACCGATAAAGTTGCATAGCTTAATTAGAGTCTGAATAAATGCAGCAAAGCAGCATTACCGTGCATGCACGTCGCAGATTGAAATGCGACAGAAGATATGCAGAAAGCAGACTGACACAGGGTGAAAAAAATAAGCTTCTCCGAGGTTAAAGCTAAAGCAGCAAAGCCGCCAGTACGAGGCCCTCGCGCGAGATAATTAGCAAATTAGTTAACCGGCATCTCCAAAATGTTCATAACAAATATATTCATTAATAAAATGTGCAAAGCACATTGCGAAAAGCGATCGCTGTCAGTAGCTAGTGACCACATCCACACAACAGAGGTACTCTGCTAAATTGTAAGCCCCCCTACTCAGCCGTTCACTCTATGAGGTCTACAAAATTGTGAACCTCGCAGAGCTAAATAGATACTGAAACGTTGGGTGCCGCAGCGGGGGTCGCGCGGGGCTGGTTTTGGGGCTTTGGGAACAGGACTTCGGGACGAGATAAAGCGAGCGAAATGACCTACCGGGTTTTGTAGTGAGCGGGGCGATAGCAGGGCTAACCCGGGTAGTAGGGCGTCAAGTCCGTCGAGTCCAGGCAGGGCAGGA
>JAQGCM010000154.1:0-34548 GCA_034699705.1 Hymenaphorura dentifera
GCTGTGCCTATAACCTTGTGTAGTGTTGTGTGTACATTTATTGCGAGGAGAGCTAGGGAACCCGGTAGTTAACGTAGAATTACGTTATAAAACTTCAACCAAAATTGCTAGCAGAGAAAAGTCCGTAAGCACCAGGTTCAGCCAAGCAAGAAGTAATCGTCTGCTGGGTGCTCCGAAATTACAGTTCCAAATACGTGGCCTTCTTATCGACCATACTTCATCACCTACCACAATTTCCGGCTGGTGGTACAATTGAAATTCTTGGGGCGTCTATCAACCAATACTATATATCACCCGTTCACCCCGACCGACCAAGTTTAACAAATGCGATCCACTTTTGATAGACTAAGCTGTTAGGAAATATCCGATTCGAGGTGTAATTTCGCACTAATCAAAAATATACAATTTTTGTAAAAATCTAAATCTTATTGACAGGAAATACACTTAATTGAATTAATGCAATCGAAAATAGATTCGGTATCAACCGTAACCTGGTGCAAAAATGTAGATAAAACGGAACACACGATTCAGTGCGCAGTGGATTCGTAAAAATACAGTAAAAACCAACATAATTTCGTAAGCTTTCAAGTGCCAGGCTACGCATCTGGGTTCACATCCAAGAAATAAAATCTAATTTGTATATTGTATAGGCTAAGCTATTGATTTGTAGCGTGATTGCGTCTGACCTATTACAATTTGTGTGCACAACCGCACGGCAAGATTACTAAAGTTTACAATCCAATCATAAAATTCGTAAACGTAATTTTTAGTTTATTACCAATTTAATTACGGCCAACCAAATGCACCAAAAAACCTACGGATTAAACCCTGAGGAAAACAATTCTATCTAGCTTTCCAGCTGTAACGTAACAGATATACTTTGTATTGTATGAGTACACACCACTAGGCAGGCTAAATTAGTGATTACGGACTATTAACCACAAACTGTTCGTTTTCGTCAATAACCGAGCAAGGTGAAATTATCTATGCATGAGTGGAAGGCAGTCTTTAGCAACCAGAACCACATGTCCGACCAGAGAGTTCTCTCTCTGGCTTCTGACACCCAATCAATATTTAAGTATTGGACAAAATGATATTGAGAATTGGAGGCTGAAAGTGTGAGACTTCAGTCACATTTTAATACAATTGTAATTTTTTTTGTACTCTACCGAACGCCATCACTGGGCTGGATGGAACTTTCGTCTATTACTCTTCTTCCAATTTAAGAAATTTCAATTGAGGATTCCTAACTACTGACGAGTCTATCTGGCTTTGACTATGATTACTATTTCAATAAATTTTAAGAGACATACACGATACATAGTTGTTTTGGGATTTGATGCTAACGTCTATCGGGTGGAGGCTCAAGTAACGCCAATTCGCCAATGAGTCATTGCCGAAACGAGAGCCGGCAGCCACTGAATCGTCAGCGATGCAATTTTGCAATCTGGAATTTGAAATCTCAAACATTGCAGATTGTTGCACACACACAAATGGACTAAAAATGACAAAGACGGATAACCATTCATACATGGTATATCTTTCCATGATTTAGTTAGAATTGTTAGAAATAAAAATACACGTTCTTCAGATTTATGGCTGCAACTTACTGATTGCTGGAGATTGGAGCCTAGCCCTAGCCCTTGCAAATTTGCAATGTACCCTTACAACTATAAAATCCTGTTTCGGTTCAAACTGGCTCAATTAGCGAATTAGCATACTGATACAAAAAAATGCAGTTAGGAACACTCAATACATTGTGGCTCATTCAAACTATTCATTAGAAAAGTGTTTCGAAACCAACCTTTTGTAGTAAGATGAATTTGGTCAACTCACTTTTTGCAATTTAAGTGAAGTCCTCTAACAAAACTCCAAGACTCCAACTGCTATTCCATGAATTCTTCCGACCACCGACTATGTTCTGGACAATCTTGAAAAATAATACCTGTTGGCTGCTGTCGTCGATGAAACTTATGCAGAACGTATAAAACTTTTCCTTTAAGTAATCCAATCACACTTGACTTAATCCAGGTCCAAAATTCAATTAGCCAACCTGCAGTGCAACATTCGTTCAAAGGATTTAATTTATTTATGTGTTCAAGTGTTGAACCATACACACTTCACTATCCAAAATTCACTCATGCGCCGCCACACTTTGGGAAACTACAAGGGCAGCTCTGTGGTCGTTGAACGTACATTTTGTTGAAGAAAGACTAGACACGTTAATAAAACTTCACTGAAACTGAATTGCTCTCAATTGTAAAAAGGATGCGTTTGTCCGGTTTGTCTTTTGTGTTATCTGGTCTGTCTTGTACTGTGAAACCTAATATTATCGGCAATTAAAATATTTCACAGCTCTCCAGAGTTCTATTTCTTTCATTCGGCTAGTCTGCTCGGTTGGCAAAATAATTGACACACACTAAAGTAAACTTTCTCCAGTTAGCTATGTTTATTTTGCAAGTGAGCCAAATCCTCACAGTAGCCAAATCCTCATAGCCAGCTGTGTGTAGATTTATTAACCCATTCGTTAACAAAATACAAAATGAACCAAACATCAACTATCTCGGTTTGCATCTGCAGAAGCCAAGTCACTATTTGGTGCATCATCATCGTCGTCAAATGAAATCAAAACTTGATAAGCAGTCTGGAATATTTCCTTGCTCAAAGCCTCACCTTATGATTCCTCATCATGTGCTTCAAGTACTTGTATTGCTCATCTTCTACCCGCGCCAAATTAAATATCCATTCTTTCAAAATTATCATTTTGGGGTGTTGCTCTGCTTGCTGCAGTAACTATTAGAACTACGTACGTGCTAATGACTAATTATCAGTTAAATTGATCCAGAATCTTTTCTTGGTGTGGACTGTGGAGGTGTGGAATTCAGAACCTATTCGGTCCTCCATCCTTCCGAAAAAACTCTAAGATATGGCACTTTGTGGCCCCAAGCTGTCATTATGTTGTCTTCTCCTGAGCATCTGGGGTATTGCACAATTGGTAAGTTCAAAGTTCAGAAGTTGACATTACATTTAGATTTAGAGTTCCCAATAAAACCCAAAAGGTCCTTAAGCTGGAGGAATGGAGGAAATGCTTTTGTAGGCTTCAAAATTTAGGCTCATTCTTGATTGTTGGTTATTGAAGAAGACTAACAAATTTTTCAAATAAGCAAACAATTTTGTGTAATTAGGTTCTTGTTTCTAGTCACCCGATAAATTCTTCCTAAATTGGACCCTGACACCTCCTTTGCCAAGAAAATCCCGACACAGAGGTGTGAACTTTTTGGTTTTGAAGTGTGTCAGTTTTGTGTGCTCATTCAAAGTTCTGATAGTTTACTTTCTGAAACCGCTTAAATATCAGCCCCACTGCACTATGGGGTATGAATGACTTGAAGCCGATTCTGTGGTTATGAAACTTATTCTATGCAAAATTTACCTCATAAAAAATCACTCAAAGGCACTCTTTTTGGGCAAAGTACATTAACGGAGCGAGGACTTGAGGTCGCGGCCGAGGCGAGACCATTTCTATTTCTGTGCTTTTATGTATGCAGTCCTTCAACAAAGTTAGAGTATGACCTCCTTGCCGTGCACCTGTTATTTCTATATCAGCTGATTCTGAGTTTTTTTTTTGAAATTTGTGCAAAATTTAATTGAATTTTGAATTTTTGTAGGCGTTGATGGGAATCTTCTTTTACACCAAAAGCGTTGCACTTGTTGAAGATTTACCTTTGAAGGAGCACTACGGAAAAGACGATATTAATGCTTTTATGACGGATGTTGACCAGGCGTACACGCAGAACGCGTACAATTGTTGGATTGCAGCGTGTCTCTACGTGGGAACCCTTCTAGTCTCTGCTCATCAGTTTTGGATTAACAATAAATCGACTTCCGCAGCATTTTAAATCTCATTATGTTTCACGTATTTGTAGTGCTACTTCGGTGACTTCAGTTCATTCCTGTAAGAGTAAATCGTTCCTTCGTTCTCATTGTCATTTATGTTTCATGTATTATGTAAATACAGTGATGCAGTGTAATATAATGTAGTAAAAGTGCTATTTACAGTCATCTAGATATAAATTATATCATTTTTTTGCACCATATTTACAAGCTTCCTACTACTGTCATAATTTGACTGTTGATTGAAACCAGTGACCGTGCTAGAATTTCTGATACATCACTAAACTGCAGTAGTTCATCTCTTTGTTGACTGACCGCTTTATATATTCATCTTACAATTTTCATGTTCACCTCATTTTTAATCTTTAGAGCAGAATCCAGATCGTCAAATTATTCGGTTTTAACGTATTTTCAACTTGAGAAATTGAATAGAGAAAAGTGATCGTGAAATCCTAATTAGGATTTTCCTATTCAAGAAGCACAGCTATTCGCATTTCGAATATTCGAATGATAATTTGTCCATCGGCTCTCGAAGATCAGTGCATTCAATGATGTTTAGTTACGAACGACTTTTCCACAACTTCAGATTTTGAATGCAGTCGAAACCAGTACAAATTGAATGTTGAATCTAGGGAATATTCGCAGCTAACATCCATAGCCACCATAGCCCTCAAATTCAGTTTGCATTTACTGGATTAGAGCAGGAGCAGATCGGCTTTGCACGAGTTATTCTTCAACAAAGCCAAAGCTTTGCATAAGGAATCACTGATTCAATAAATTTGAAATGCGGATTTAGACAATTTTTAGGGCAATCCCAAAATGAGAGAACATTTCGGTTCAATCGCCAAGTTCTTTGCCAAAGGTATTCAATTGGACAAAGTTTTAGGCTTGAGTGGTCCGGAAATCTGTGGTTCAAATCGCAGCTCAGCTCAAGTCAGCTCCAGTTTACGGAGAAGTTAGAAAATGCGTCATTTTTAGTGACTAGATGAAGTTTTGTGGAATTCGGACACTTAGCAAATCGTTTGTACCTTTAGCAGTCTTTTAAGTTCGCGTCAATTTTATGAATAATTATACAGAATAACTCCTTGAAATATAACTACATTTGCAGAAATGAGCGACAAGATAAATTCCTTACTTGTCAATACTCGTCCATTAGTCATCTCAAACATTTTGCTGAGAAAGCACGTTGTGAGAAAGCTGATGAGAATACTAAAAGTTAGATTTACAATTTGTTGTAATGTTATATTGGTGCCAGAGTTCTTGAGACGTTAGCCTGTTGTGTTAGCTTTGCAAGTATTGCAAGTGCTTGCTTACGTTCATGGTCACAAAAACTTCAAGATCATTCTTTTATTTATTTCAACAATAATAAAATACTTATGTGAAGGCATACAAATTTCACGCGTTCGCAAATTGTAGTAACACCACCCATTACAGTAGTCCTAGAAGTTAGAAATAATAATTAAGTACTCACAACAACACCGGGAAGATTACTTGGATGAAGGTCACACTTTCATTCCTTGAATGATAAATACAGAAAAAGCTAAACGCAATAATGAACTTGTTGATTTGCTGCTATTCTATTCAAACATGGTAGCATACATTTCATTATGTCTTTTTCAGTTTGTCTAACAAATTAAGCAGTACATTTCAATTAAAAAATCCTTCGTAGAAATACATTAAAACAATATTGGCTATCGTAGTTTCCCCAAAAATGGTTAGCCATATGGCCATGAGCTGTCAGTGGATTTGTGTGCTAAAAAACCCTTGTAAAATCTGAAAAACATTTTCAACAAACTATTATTAAAAAAATTAAAAAGCTCACTTGCTAATTCAAATCTAATTAAGGCTAAAGCATAGTTTAAATTCAGTCATCAATGCGTGTCAAATTTCATTAATGGACGGAAATCCTGGTCGGATGGTGATGTAAGCGTTAGAAAGTTACCCCAAAGGCACGCATTTGACATTACGACATTATTGGCGGAATCACGGAATGAACTGCATAAATTTCACAAAGTACAGCCTGTGATGCTTTAGGTGATGTCCAAATACAAACAATGTTTAATGCGCTAAACTAATATTTAAGGCTTAAAAGTGATTTTGGGAATATTATTACTGGTGGGGTTGAGATTTTTATAGCTTCTCTTTTATACAAAAAGAGATTCGTTGAGATTTGTGAATTGAAAGCCTTACCCAGGTGGCAAAATATTTTAACTACTTATGGTAAATTGTACTCTTCTCAACAGCTTATGGCAATTGGACGGTACGAGGAAAGTGACAGTGATTGTTTTTACGACAATTAGCTTACTGCTACTATTAATATTTTTCATTAACTTCTTTCGAATTATATAAAATTACAAAGATGTGACGGCAGATCTGGGAATTTGTGCAGATCTCTGAAGCTGATACGGCTGTGATCCAGCAGAAAGACCCGTTCGTTGTCATGCCTTGGTCTCCATTGTGTATGCCGAGTGCGATTCACGGATTTTCTTTTTTCGAGCTTGAACCCTGCCCTCAACAATGAACAAAATTCCAGAAACGTACTCACATACGACCCCCACCACCGCGAAAGCAAATGACCAAGACAAATAATTATTTTGCCAATCTGGCATCCAAACTCGGCTGTCGCCCATAGCTCCGAACACTATTACGGCGATGGAACCAAGAAATGCTGCAAATCATCAAACACATCAGTTAACTTAACATCAAAAATTGAATACTCCGAGAACATGAAATTCTGCTCCGAAAAAGCAGACGTTTCACTTTTCCTAAATATATCCATTAAATTGAATTACCAGAAAAAATCAGGTCAATGCCAATCACTTTGATGAGCAGCACGAAATACTGATGGTCCGGACCAAAACATAGCAAATACATGGGTACCAGAACACATGCAACGAGCAAAATGATGAAGCAGATCGTGAAGAAAAATTGCACTGCCACGAAGAACGCTGAAAACAACAAATATCGAAACACAATTAATTAGAGCTGTCCTCAATTCCAGGAGACATCAGTGGATTTGCATTTCTAAATATGTCGAAATGCTTCAAAGGCAATAATGACTTCATTTGCATTGTTGTAACGAATCTTTGCAAAGTGTGCAGCGTATACCCTAACTAGACAATTTGAGTGAGAAAAAACACGCCACGCTAACACATCAAAGGCTGCCAATTAACAAAGAGCATTGTGTGACTCTACACCTTTGACGTATTGAACTACAGCGACACAGTATTATAAATTCATGGAAGTTCAAACCCCAAATGCTCGAATTTCCGTCACGACGCAATAGATGAATAAATTAGTTTCTGTCAGGTCTAGGATTGCAGCATTTCTTTTCAGAAAATTTCCGCGAGCAGAATCGAACATCCTGAAATATTCATGCTATTACGCTACAATATCTCTGCAACGCAATTGTGCTGCTTTGTTGTTGCATAAGTGTTGCATTTTTAGTTGTTTATGTAAACTTTGCATTTAATGTTCTAAACATTTTTGAAGGAGATTAACTAATTCGGCAAATAATACAGATGTTGCGCTTCGGATTCTATTGACTAATTCTGAATTCGCTACATAGCCTTGAATTACCCGGTACAAGAAACGCCCGTATTTCCGAATATCCAGTGGTGAAAGGGTCAAAGATCCATCTGCATCCAGCAAAAAATCTTCTAGAGTAGGGATCGTACGGGTCCGGAAGTGATCTGAAGCAATGAGTCCACAACCCCAGTTTCTCGAATTTTGAGCCAACGATTCTTTGGTCACTCTCTAGCCAGTATGGAGTGCAAAATGCGATAGCAATGAAGAGTACCGCAAGCACAAATATTCCAATTGCAAAACGTCCGGAAATTGTTCGTCGACTGGTGTAGGTGCTATCCAAGTAGTCATCCATGACTGCGGGTTCACGGTGGCTGACCGGGTAAACGGCTCGGAAGGACTGAATTTTGAAATTTGTTTTCAAATCCTACTAGGACGACTTTACAAAGTAGCTGTTGGTTTTTAACTTTTAGCTACTTTCCGAACTTTTAGAAGAACTTTTACTTCCAAAGTTTTTGCGGAAGAGAATTTTAAAAACTTGGCTCAACTCTGATAACTTCTACTTGCGAAATGAGTGAGATTCCAAGTAAAAGTCTCAAACTTATTTTCTGAAGTGACAAAGAATTAGTTTTTCTAATTTGTCATGCTAGGCTTACACAGCCATTGCATAACTTGTGCCACTAATTAAAATTAAATTCGTGTCTTTATTCTTCACTTGAACACTTCAGTGACACTATTGAGTCTGCAACGAATTCACAGCACGGCATTTCATAGCACAAAGTACTCAAAATGGTTTAGCCAAAACTAAATATTTTTATGTCCGCTACGTGCTGGATGAGACTTACTACTTGTAATTTTGAAGTTTTGTGAATTGAAACTACCTTAAATGTTACTATTTATATGAGATCCTTCGTTAGTTTAATGTTTTTTGTTTTTGCAAGTATAAACCGAAATATTTGGCGCACCTGCTCAGAATACAAAAAGTATTGCAGGTAAATCTGTCAGAGTAATACAGTTTATTTTTTGTCTTGTATCTACAGGTAAGTTCAGGTAACAAAATTTACGCAGAGCTCAAGAATGTCGCATTTATAACATGAGTTAGCATGGACGGGTGTGGTAGGGAAGCAAAGGGTTGGTTGGTGGTGGTTGGTAGGTTTTAGCACAACAAATGATGTGAACCCTTTTTTGCTGGGCTTTTGCCGTTAAGGTGAGTAAATCCCCTCATACCATTTCCCGATCCAAAATGAACTTAAAAAAATAGGTGGGGGAGCAAGAGGTTGCCACTCTTTGCTACATCCAAAATCAAACAATCGAAGTTGCACAACAGCATTAGAATTAGAATTTGTGCTGTTAGGATTTGGATGGAAGTTTGGCCAAAAAATATTTTCTGACGTCTGTGCAATTGGCTTGAGTCCAGGAAAATATCGGGCCAAAATCATTTGCAATACAGTTAACAGTTGTAGCTAAAATCCGATTAACTGGGATAAATTGATGCAGTATTGTGTCGATGCAGTCAATTCAATTAGTTTTGCCATTCTAGCGTCTTATGATGATGCCGAATGTTTCCGAATATCCGGATAATTTCTAGGACTTCATTCCATACTTATTTGCAACCATTAATTACCACTGATTATTAGCAATAATCGAAATAATGCGCAATAGCAATAATATTGAACAATAGTTCTCGACTGCGTCTAAAACAAAAGCAATTTCGATTTCCTAGATTTTACAAATGTAATTATAAGTAAAATGAACTGTTGATTTTACCTGTGCAATTAACTACATTTGCAATTGTTAGCACTTTATAAAATCAGGAAAACACCGGACTTTTTATGTTTGCAGGGGTTCGATGCTCGGGTTCCGGGTTCGGTCACCAGGAACTCGCCCCCAGATTTCGGCTTCCATATTTTGGAACCCGACTTCAATCGGTTCGAGTTTTGAAGCCGGGGCGTGGGCTTGGGAGCCTTGGTGTTCGAAAAGCTCAATCGAGCTCAATTTGGTTGGTCACATTGCGACTTTTCATATTCCTACGGATGTTGCCTTTTAAACAGGGTTATTGAGTTGAATTTGGAATACAGTTTCAATAAGGTTTCTAGACGTGGTAATTACTTTCATCTTGACACTGCTTCTATCTGATCCACCAGCTGAATACTTTAATTTCTTCAAACCAGTCAAGAAAGTATAGAATTTCAAAATTACCGATAGATCATTCACAGAAATATCAAACGAAGATTTCAAATATTTTAATCCTTGCCTAGATAGTTTACATCTAAAATTTGAGTCAATATCTTAGTGTGTCTTGGAGTTAGCTGTTACAAAGGTCTGACTTCTCTGGTTTCATATTAAGCAAGAGAGATATTCGCCGTGTCAAAGTATTATATATTCGTCGTTTCAATTGTATTGCATTGTACTTTGTAAATCGCTTAAGGTTTAGCATCATTTGCAGAAGGGTAAAAAAGATTCAGTGGCACAAATCAAGGCAGCGTGCCGTAAATCATGATTTTAACCTTTGTTCAAGGCCGGAAGATCGTAAAATGCTTATTCAGTGTAAAAGCATCCTTGCTAACATTTAAAAAGAAGTGACTATAACTTACGTTGGAAGATGAGATCATTGAGATGATACAATTCTTCAGCAAGGAGGTACCAGCACCCAGTCACCTCATTGTCATATCGGTGGCCCTCGTCTAAAAGTTTGTCAAAACATCCTTCCCACAAACCTATCAAAACCAAAATTAAAACAAAATTGCATCAGCTGAAAGTATCAGATTCATGGAAAGCACATTACTAGGAAACATCCGTTCTACCAATTTGGATATCTTGAATCTATACATTTTGTAGTTTGATTGAGATTAATATAATCACTTGAGGAGAGGATCTTAGTGAGTTTTAGCAGTTTAATTTAAGAAGAAAAGATTTCGTTGACTACCGTTCCCGCTGTCTACTGGACTGTGGTCTATCCGAGAGATAAACTATTTATAATACGGATGAATTATTAACAAAAACTGGCTTTTTTTTTTGACAATTGCAAAATTTCTTTATTTTGAAAATACCCATCAAGTTACACAATAATCACAATACATAAAAAACTGGCTTAAAGCAAGAAACTAATGCGATTAATTAATACTAGGAAATTCATTTGATCTATCTCATAAGATAGATGCAGACTGGTAAATAACGATAACGACCTTGGAATGCAAGAATCTTAATTTGGACTGACAATCTAATTTTCTAATTAACTGTTGATCAAAATTAGTAAATTGTTTAGTATACTTTTTTGACCAACTCCAGATTATGTTTGAAATGTGCAAGATTTTTGGGAAACATTTTTTGACGCCTCTCGCTCTCAATCTCAATGTTGGTCCCTATACTTATATACATGTTGCAAGGTTACAACTGCAACTCTTTAAAAACTAGTTTTAAATTGTTATACTGTATGCATATAAACTGAATCACTTCCACGGTACCCAGCTAAGCTTTGTTTACAAACACCTTTACCCAAATCCACTCACGAATAGTAAGTTGTTCATCGTCTTACGATCTTCAGAGACATTATTTTATTTTACTTAATTATTTTTTTACTTCTATTGCATCAAGAACTACTTTTGACATCACTAGTCAGAATCGGAATTAATTTTGCTGTTGGAATTTTTATCAAATTCGTTCCTTTACGGGTATTGAATATGATTTAGAAACACATTGCTGAAATGCCGTCTGTAAGAAATGCATTTCTAATTCTATATCTAAAATTACACGACCGACTTAACGTAACGATCTTGCAAAATCGTGGGATTACTGCAATTTGAATCGGCAATAGCCAATCTTTGGAAGTATTTGTACACTATTATTTCACATGGTCATTACGCATAGTTGTTTCTGATTTTGCAGACTTCTATTGATCTGAAAACCTGCAGCGAGTAAAATATCATTCTGCATCATAAATCTTTGCACACCACTTTTCCTATAAATTGACAATTTAGGAAAATTTCCTTTTTTTTTGCATTTTCTCGACATCGTAATCTGAACTATGAACATTATTATTTAGATTATTGTATTGCTTTGCTCACCGATTCTGATGAACTTTGGTCTGTGAAGATCTCCATCAGTTTCCAACCAGCTCGGCGTCGCAAAGGCAACGATGATGAAAAAGAATGCCATGATAAGGATTCCAATGGCAGTTTTGATTGTATTACTTGTTTTGTAAGCGTCTGCTTTTATGTCTCCAGAATTCCAGACAAAAACTGACATTCCTTTGCTCCCTACTGTTGAGATTCCGGTTCCGGTTGTTGATGCTGACTCTGGTCTTTGGCCATGGCCATGGCCAATGCCCTTCCCACTACTTCCTATTTCCATAATCTCAATTATCTAGCTGTAAATTAACAAATGAAAACATTAGATAGATTAAATTCATATGCAGGTGCAATCCATATCTTAAGTAAACACGTAACGTGTAAATTATAGCTATAAGGAAATTAGAATCCAATTAGCACTTCTCCTTTTTAACAGTCTCTTAGGCTAATGTGGCAGTTAGCGTTTTGCAATTGCAAGTCAAATAGAATCGAACGATGTTACGCGTTGCAGAGTTGGGGACAGTGCACCGAAACCGTAATTATTTGTTTACCTCAAATCAACCAAACCATGCGTTCTCAACTTTCTCCCCGATTTCGTCGAATGTGTTTTGTCCAACTCAGGAAATAATTTTAAGTTTGCAAAGTTTATCGGTCAATTCTGCTAGTTGTGTTCATATGAAATATCTTAATATCTGTGCCTTGTTATGCACTTTGGCACACCTAACCAGACTTATATTTTGCAACACAGCTTAGAACATACACAGATAGATAGATATACATATGCTTGAACAGGGGGATTTAGCCTGAATTGTGTATTGCCGATTTGGCACACCTGTAAAAACTCGTAGCTATGCTTGACTAAAAAATAAAAAAAAACTCACCTGAGTCACCCTTCCTCGACTTCTGGCTTGCCCAAGCGTAACCGTAAAATACTAAAACTAAAAGCAACAAGGAGTGCGTGGGGAAGATGCACTTTTCATGCCGCACTGTAAGCAAAGGGTTATTGAACAATCTGAGAATCCGATTCAATGCAACAAAATAAACATTCATCTCTAATCTCTGCAGTCACCCAAATTTTCCAAATGCAATGAAAAGTGAGAGATTTTATTCCACAAAACTATTCCAGTCGAGTTGAATTCTCTGCAATTACTTGTATTGTTGGCATTTCTAATAGCGTGCCATGAAAGTAGCGCTGGAGAACTTGGAAAAGTATTCAAGGAGGAAGTTTCTCATGGAAATGCAACTTTGCGATTTTGAAAAAATTAAGTAAATATGCATTTTGTTAGAGAACTCTCTGGATTTCTGTGTTAAAGTCTTTCTCTAAATCTACTTGTTTTCATTGCTGAGTATTCGATTGTAAACGTCTTTGAAGTAGTAGCGAACACTAACGTGAGAAACGTACAGATTGTAGATTGCAACATGCAGGGTGAATTGAAAGTTAAGCCCCAGCACGAAATAATTTTTTTCTCGAAAATGATAAGATCGATTGTTTTTAAATTTTTACCCAAGGAAGATTAACCGAATTGTGAATTTATGGGTCCAAGTACAGAAATTTGACTAAATGTTAACACTTTATTTTTGTTGATCTAAAATGAAATATTGATCTTCTATTTGTTGGACGTTGAAACCAGTTCGTGTAGATACTAGTAATATTTTGCATTTCAAATTGATCAAACAGCTGATCAAAAATTACAAATCATGATTTAAAATTGACCAATTGGCGATTTCGAATTTGCTTTACCAAAATTTAAAAGCTATGAACCTAGGAATAATTTCATACCAACGTCCGACGTTCTTTGTATTTAAGACTTTAGCCAATTTATTAATGCATTCTTCTTTCCTTCCGATTTTCGCACTCATTTCATCCATTACAAATTTGAAATGTTTAACAATATTTATGTTATTAAAAATAAACTGCACTTCATGGAAAAGTTTCCAGCCAGGCAATAGCATTTCCAGAACTAAAACTTAAAATAAAAAAGATTATAGCACCATTAAAATTTGCTCTAGAATAAAAGATCTCGGTTTGATACAAATTAATGGTCGAGGATGCGAAGATTTCCAGACACAATTTTGTTTTCCAAATTAGCACCAGAAGGAATATCAATACGATCACCATGATTTGCAATAATGATGACGGTTCCTTTCAGGGACACATTCCGACCGAATGTTACGTCTCCAGAGACCGTCAAATGGTCGAGTTCTAATATATCCGGTATTGTTTCAAATCGCTTCAGAAACTCTTTCACCTTAAAATAGAAGATAGAAATAGCTTAATGACCAATGCCGTGGTATTTATAATAAATAAATATAATAGGTTGCAGACGCACTTTGGCAAAATGGTTGTCACCGAGTTTGACCAAGGGTGTAGATTCGAACATTCTAAGTGGGCTCATGTCAAGCGATCCGCCTTTGAGTTTATACAAATTGCTCATTACCAGAAGCAAATCCGATGTTTTCTTGACAGGCAAAAATCGTTTTCTTGGCACATTAATACCTATACGAAAATTTTACATTAAAATTACCCTTATTTGGTGAAACAAAGATTTTCGACAAAACGAAATTCTTACCGATGCAACCATCAAAGCATTTCATGGCCGCACCAACAGCAGTCTCCAACTGTATTACATTTTGTCCATTGTCCAAAGTTTTATTGTTTACAATAACCTCCATATCCAACGTTTTGTTGTTAATAATATTTTGGATTCCTGTCGAACAATGTGTTAATTAAGATTAAAAATCAGTGAATGGATTACGATTAAGGTAAGTAAGGTAAGTTTGAACAAACCTGGCAGGCTGACCCACAAATTGTTTGTGTTGAAAATTTTGAATGTCTTCACACTTTTGAAGTCATCTACATGTACTTTCGGTACTTGAGCAATTTCAAGAAGTCTGAGATGATTCTGATAATGAATGAGCGTACCGCCCTTCACGTCTGCCTTAGTTTTATCAGTAACCTCCATAAGAAATTCGGCCTTCGGTTGCCCTTCACTCGGGTGAAGAAGATAGTTCAAGATGTTTAAGTCCACCGTAGCACCTAAATTGTCAACGTTGGACACGAAACAATATTCGCGGCCTTCTTCAAGGAATTTCTTTAGTAGCCCAGAATTATTTAGTGACAAGTAAAAGTCGCCGTGTCCGGGCGGATACCACCTAAAGAACATATTCAATCATAAGGAAACATATAGAAAATAATTTGAAGCAAATTAGGCAAGTAATCAGTCAGTGAACTTACGCTTCAATATCATCCTCCGTTTCAGTTGTTCGTGCAATTGGGGTGAGCGAATCCCTGTTAATCCGAGGGTATCGGCTTTGGTTAAAAGTGAATATTTTCACTTTGAAACTTCGATATTTCCTGATAACCTGAAATTATAAACTTTGTGTGTTTTTTTTTTGATTTTTCAGCTATGTTTTATGGTTTTGCGCAAAAAGCGCACAACTAGCTAGAGCGATTTTTTCTAACTTGGACGTTGTTTTCTTACTTTTTCAGTGTCTTCATCAGTATTGAAAGAGTTCATCAGAACCAGTGGCACGTCCACATCGTATGTATTGTTCAAATATTCAATTTGTTGCACCGTTAAGTCCAGGAATGACAGATCATTTCGAACCTTGAAGAGTCAAATTGTTAATTTGCAATTTGAAGCATAATATGATTGATTCTGATAAACCGGAACAATAATATTGTTCCGGTTTCAGGTTTCTAAAATGGAATTTAGGCTTACAGGAATCACGGATTTCGGGCCTCGACATCCCTGCAAAATATAAAAAGAGCGAAATTAAAGTACTAAAAAAACAACTTCTGCATAATATTAAATTACCATTGAAGTCCCGAGCCCACCGTTCAATTTGATAACAACTAATTTTGAGAGCATTGCTTTGAGTTCCGCATTGACCGGCTGTGCCAGGGTTTTGTAGTCGCGGATGGACCCCTCCGGTAGTTTTCCAATTTTGTTCCAATCGATAGAAGTTTCAGAACCAGTAAGAAATTTGTTGAAAATATTTTGGAAGCCATTAAACTCCTTTTCCAGAAACTAAAAAAGATAGAAAGAAAATCAATGTTATATTTACATAACGTTAACATTTCAGCGTCGCTGAATGAAATGTGATAAACAGAAAGTAAGGTGACTCGGGAGGTTGGAAACTCCAAGAAGTCTAATCTCGAAAAATTCCAAAAATATGCACGGTCTGGATTTGGATTACCAGGTTAACAATTAATACGTGCAAATTTACCGGTTTTTGATTTTCTGGAGCTCCAGATAATAATTCTCTCAACTCATTCTCCATTCGAACTTGAGCATCTCGCTTGGTTAGCTGAGCAAACTCTGCTGACTCGGATGGTGACCCCGCACGTTTGCTGTTGTCGTTTATACTAGTAGCCTGTGGGGTTAACGAAAAATTTGCTTTAAACATAGTGTTGATTACTTGGAGTAACTAAAATTATGAGCTATCCTTCGAATTAATATTTATCAAAGATTAAAGATGCAGTTTTCCATCCTAGACTTGTAATTTCTTCACTTTCCATTTGAAACAAAGCTCGGATTTATCTAAAATATTCATGGTATCATGGAATTATGCTAGTCCAAAGTTAACTGCACTCTGGTTCTCGTGCTTGAGACATTTCCTCAGAGGAAGTAATTATCATAAAGTCATCGTCAGACTCCTCAATATCGCAATCTGGCAGGATGTACTTGAACGAAGATCAAAAACAAGCTGAACTTCTTATGCTCAAAATTACCTTCAGAAAATTTTGCAACTATTTCAAAACAAGCTATTTCGAAATTACCTCGTTGGAGCCAAATCCTAGCCAATCCATTTTGCAATGAAGAATGAACACTTTAAAAATTATTTTGAATGAAATGACAGCCAATAGCTGAACAGTTAAAATTTGATTCGGGCCGCAGTGCACCAAAAAGTTAATGTTGCTAAAGATCTCCGGCTAATGCAAGGTTCGGACGAAGACTAGGCAAAATAATGTTTGCAGTGACTTTATAAATGTCTGGTTGCTGATTAAAATGCTAATGACTTATGACACTTCTTTGCTCGATGAAAGGCTAAGTATGTGTGAGAATCATGACATCCAGAATGAGTGCTGGACAGAAGATCATTCACAAAATGTCACGCGTGGTATGGATCAAAGTTTGTGATTGTACGACGTTGTGTTAACCAAACTGTGGGAACCGCAACAGTGGGCAACTACGGATTACATAAACGAGGGAAAATACTTCACGTGCATAAATATTCTTTGCATGGACGGACTTAAATAAACTTCATTAGCAACGTGGTTTGAATCAAGTTTTTATAACCGCAGCTCGACTTAACTCCACCGCATTATTAGTAAAGGCTAGTAAAGGCAAAAACTAAAACCGTGCAAGAAAACATGTGCACGGTTTCCCAACACCGAAAGTAGTCATGTACCAGCGCATGCAGGTCCAGAATTCGGAGATCAATAATGTCAAGTGCGAATTTGGCGGAAGTCGGTGGTGCGGGATTTTGCAATACGCTTTTGCAAAAATCAAGATTTGTCTTCTAGTTGGCAAAAACATATTGGAAAAGTTTAGACTTTTGTGTTGCGCAACAGACTCGCACAGCATAAAAAATTGGCGACGTCAGTCTCAGCTTTCTTTGCTTTGATGCTGAAACCCTACGTACACGTACATTCAGCTTTGTCGGGAGGGATTACGGTTATTTTAATTTTGGCACTACGCTACTATTTACGCGGCCGCGGCGGGTATAATAGTTGACAATAATAGCAAGCAGCGAATCCGTAATGTAAACCAGCTAGTTACAACCTAGTTAAAAAATTATCCATTCAACTATTTATTTGACTTGGAGGATGTAAACAAACGCAAGGCAAACGTTCTTGACGCAGAAGCACTCACTCACGAGGCTTACTAAGCATTCCAGAATCCGACTTTTCCAATGCATCAGCATCACATTTCGCGTGATAGTTTATCATCAGTTATTATTTGAGCAGACTATGAGGATGCGGGACTCGTCTCGTAAACAATGTCGCAGTCACGGGTTTTTAGGTCAACATTAATCTAATAAAGGTTGGCGACGGTTTGACGGCTTTATTGAGACCAATGAGTCGAAATTGATTTGAAAAAAGGTGAGAGGTACAAATTAAAGTTCCCCCGAAGTCAATCTCTAAGTCAATCTACATTTGAATAATTGCTTAATTTATTTGACAAAATAGACCCAGTACAGCTACAGCTTGGCCTATAGATAACTGATAAGACTGATAACTAACAAATTCAGCAAAGAATTAGTTTGATTTGAAGTCACATGATAGCATTTATTGATCTTTGCAAGATTGCCAATTGCGAAGGTGTGAACTAACGATTCTGATCTTGATATGTGAGATCACGGTTTGTACTTAGGAAAGCATTTCAACAAACTGCAAAAGTTAAACGCAAAAAAACTTATCGCGCCTTTCGCACGCAGACGATGTACATTGCAAAATACTTGCCAAAGCCATGCGATGCAGTCCAAGTCTTGATGATTTTCCTATCAAACGATTGAAAGGCTGACTACTAATCCTGAAGTGTTTACTTAATTGGAAAAATTAAAAAAGTTGGAATTTGAGAATATCTGTAGTCAATCCTCTTGCTCTGTTAAAAGTTGACAAAATAATGAACAATCTTAATCTTGTCTTGTCTCTTCAAGAGCGTTCAAGAGTCGTGGTCATGGCCAAGGTTCTATGCGAACAAGGATTTATTTGCCGCAAAGAAACTCTGGGTCTTGGCCAAGGCAAAGCGCTAAGGCCAAGGTCGCTACTTAGACATCTCTTCAATTCAAGGTTTTGTGCCAACTGGTGAACGTCATTCATCATTCATAAAAAAATACCAAATAATATTGACGTACATCGAACTGATTGAAAGAGTGATCTTAACAATTTAAAAATTAGAGCAGATGATTGTCGAGTCTAGATCCACCTTTAATCTTTGTTTATCTAGAACCATGTCATGTTTTTAAAAACAGGGGATTTGTCTTCTAGCCATACTGCCGATACTGCACTGCTGGGGCCTATTTATCCCTAGAAAATTTCTGAAACATTTTCCATGCAGTTTAAATAGAATTGCGTTTTTAGGCAATAATTCTGTAACTTGCAGTGACTGCGCATTGATTGTCGTAGAAAGCAAAAAATATCTAAAAGATTTGTGATGTTAATCTGTTAGTGTAGTCTGCCAAAGGCATAATCTGCACCATGTATTATATGTATGTGCTAAGGGAATGAAATGTAAATCGATAATCTGGCTGCACCTTTATAATTTGTTCGCGTTTTTTTCCGTTCTGATGATTCCGAATCTGATATAACGAACTTGTTACAAACAGTGAAAAGGTCAACCTAGTGACTCAAACCTGTCAAATATTTTACAACTTATGAAATTACGGAACTGTACAGAATTTGAGCTTACCATTTTGTGTCAGAGCAGTCAGTCCAAGTGTTGAATTAGCGAATGTGTTTCAAATGCTGCAAAAAAAGTAAAAGAGAACAGAAGTGCGCTGTTGAATGAAATGATTCAGAATGATGGGTAGGCAGAACGAGCCGACTGCGACTGGTTTATTTTTAATATCACAATAGTTGGACGAGGACCAAATGCCTTCGGAAATGAATCGAATCGCCGAATGGTTTGGGTTTCGGGTCTTACTTAACGTTGGAAAATTTTCAAAACTAAAAGAAAGTGAACCAAATAAAGAATTAAATGAGTCGGATGCCTACGGACGTCATCAAATTACAACTCACAATAACTGCTGATAACTCCACTCCAAAACTTAGTTAAGTCGTTAGACTTTCGGGCTAATGAAAATTTAAAAGTACTCAACTCAGCTTTGTGCTTAATGAACGTATTAGTTAAAAATTACACAGAAGAAGTTCAAGTTGCTTCATTGTCAATGTTGGACTGGACATGTGTTTTGCCTTAGAATGAAGTTCACTCCACGCGTGTGGAATTCATGTAATCATGAGGTTTAGTCTTCCAAGGACGCCGGAGTGATTTGCTTTTGATTTGACTAGCCGGGATTTGGGAATAGATTCTAGCTGGAATTGAGTAACACACTACGTTTTCCTTGCTATCAACGCAAAAAATACATATCGAAAATCAAATCCTTGATATCTTCGCATACACATTTCACTGTTGCACGAGTTGCTGGAAAAAATATTCTGGATTTTGTCGAAGAGATGACATTCAAAGTTTTCAAATGTGTTTTTTATATAGCAAACACTAGCTGCTAAGGAGTAACTGGTGCTCAAGGTACTCCGCCAATACAATATTTTTGGTGAACCAGAGTACAAAAGGTACAAATAAAAAAAATATAATTCCAGCAACAAGAACTTTCAATAAACTGCTAGAATGCTCGGAAATGTAAAAACAAAGGGTTCTAATGTTTTGGTTTTTTTTTTGGTTACGGTAAATGATTGATGAGAGTGAGGTTTTCAACTTCGTTATTTATTTTCTTTCCTTTTTGTGCGATCAGTGGATTCAAGTAATCGATTACACTCAGATATGGGCATAAAGTGAAAGTGAAGCAACTTCTCAAATCTCAAATCAGTTGTTTGCAAATTCGTGGCTTCATTGCAATCGCAATCGCAATCAATTGCTGAACAATAAAGATGGACAATGCAATGTTGAGAGGAGTGCAAATGACGCCTTACGTTCGTTCTGCTAATTCTCTGAGAGCATAAAAATTGCACTAACTCACTAAATACCACTGGACAATGAAATAAAGAATTCAGATAGGTGAATGAAATTCAAATACAATGTATATACAATAATGATACGTAAGTCCCAAACCTAATTAATAGCTGGCTAAAAGCAGGAAATCGAACCGCATCGAGTAATTTTCAATTTACAAGCTAAGTTGCTGCAACCATACGGAATCGCTAAATGTGTCTAGGATAAAATCTGTACTTCTTTAGTTAAGCTAAAACTGTCTCCAATCAAAAATTGAACTGAACTAGGTTGACGAAAACAGTGGAGTTTTTTGGATTAAAAAGTTCAGCCAAAAGATCCAGGAACTTGTGAGGGAAATATGGAGCAGCAAATTGTACAAAATGTATAATAAGCTCATAACAATATAACATATGAATTTCAAGCACGTGAATTAAAAAGCCACTACCAAGACTACCAACCCAAACAAAACGCCACACCGCACTGACACCATCACCAGAAGCTCCATTTTCAGTATGTAACAGTAACTTTTTATAACACAATCCTGGACTGGAATACTTCCGCGTTATACACCAATTAAATAATCCACAATCCTCAATAGTTGAGAACAGATGACCTATCCTCGTTGGCAGCACCGTACCGATGGCAATTAAATAATTTCGCAAATGCTTGCAGACACACCAGTTCAGGTTTGCTAAAAGTTTGCGAATTTACTCTCGGTAAGTCACTTGCACGGCGGCAAATAATGGCAGTGTGAAATTGATTGATACATTGAATACTATGACTATACTATGTATTGTATGTATTTCTCCAGTACAAGCACAAATTTTAGCAGTCTTTCTCTTTGAATTCTACACAATTTCCGAATCTCCTAGTACAGTCTAGCTCGGTTAATACGGCGTCCATGCTGAAGGGACCTTCGGAAACACATTGTTTTAAAGAAGCATCGTTTTATCCGAATTTCTATTTTTACAATTAATTTTTTAAGCATAATTGAGTAGTTACACTGTGGAAAAGTAATTATGATTGCCCTTAAGTCCTTGATTGGCCCAGCTATCGAATTGAAGGATGTTTTTAAAATATCTCTATTTTTCCGTATCGCGGACGCGATGGATTGTGCTAATTGGTGTTCTTGCATGACCTTTTAGATTGCTGAATTTCATTTTCTATAACTAGAATTATGTCTACCTTTTCACTTAAACTCGCCGGTCGGGTCGCTGCTTTACGCTTAATTGCTATCAGTACTTTCGCGGAGACTGTATTGTGTCTGGCGATTGGAAAAATTAGATCTGATGGAAATCCAAGCAAATATCATATAAAAATATTGAAATTCAATCGGCGGGATTACCAAAACCACAGCGTATTAAAAAAGACATCGCTTTAAGCCTAATCGTCTTTAACCGGTTTCTTTTGTTTTAACATTATTCTTACGTGAATACACTACTAGCGGGACCATCCAAAACTAATCGTGTAACAAAAATATCGTATTAACCAAGATCGCTATAAGCGAGCTAGACTGTATTTAACCCTAAGCGTACTTATTTCAGGTTCGAATCCAGGGAAATTTTTAGCCCCTTCATCAATGCCGGTAGCATCGTTTGCCTAGAGTAGTCGAAGCATTTAATCACACATTTTTCGTACATCTTCTTAACCTGAAACAAAGCAATTTGGATTATTACGAGTTGAACTTGAATGGTAAAGGTAAATCTAGTCATTCGTACAACAAAAATATGTGCAGTCGTCGAATTATAAGAAAAGTATGGGATGTCGAAAGAATCTAAAATTCAAATAGACCAATGTCACCAGTCACCATTCGCCAATGACTTGGGTGGAAATGTGCATCCTAACTTCCAGTTTGGTTTGAAATTGCGATCTCTACATAACTATTGAAAATCAAGTCCAGAACCCCGGGCAAAAACAAAACAGCTTGGTACGAATTCTGCGGTAACGGCAAAGATTAAAAGACGAACGTAAAGACAATTTCACGAAGGTACTTACTGTAGCCTCATCCATGCTGTCAGGCATCTCAGCGCATTGACATTTGTGGACACAATCTGCTAGATCATTCTGGTTTTAAAAATTAAGGAAAAGTTTACCGACAATGCAAACATCTGACGACAAAACTTCATGAAATGACATACTCAACTCACTTGAAAAATGTTCAATGACTTTTCTACACATCTTTGTGCAAGTTCGAGCTCTTCGTTGCATTTGTCTACACAAACTTGTACTTGTTCTAGACTCGCTGCTGTATTTTCGCAGCACTTCGCAGCGCAGCGGTAATTCACCATCTATAAATTTAAAATAAAATCCTTCGTTACATTAAGTTAACTTGTAACATTTGCAATACAATGCATTTTTCAAGTAACGCATTTGGGGAAAAATTGTAAGTACTAAAGTGTCTGAAGTAGGCACGTTCAATACTAGTAGAAGGTAGAAGGTAGCCAGGCAGTGATCGTGTCAAAAAGGTATCAGACATCAGTGTCAGTCATATTCAGGTCAGGTGGGTTTGATTTGATTGATTGATTTGATTTCTTTATTAACGTGATAATCCAAAGCAGTCATACATACGAATATGCTTATTGTCTGTCTAATTATGGAAACACAAAAGAGCTTATGTCTAATTGACTAATTAGATAAATATTTTTGTGGGGAAATGGTTTTAAGTATTTTTGGTTGAACCAGGTAGCACCTTGTCTTCTTGTCGATTGTTGTAATCATTGTAATGTAAGTTGTAACTTGTATGTTGTATCTGCAACTTGCCTTTCTGATTGTATCATTTACGTTTACATTAAGCTACCTTAGAACTTTTGGTAGACGTAGGAACACGTGGAAGTGCAGAGTGCAGAGTATGTGTGCAAGACAAAGTACAAGCATGGCTCTAATTGAACGTACTATAATTGGATCAAAACTTACTTGAACTTTCCGTAGATGACTTCTGTCAAAGGTGTCGATGACGTGCTGCATTGCCGTATGCATGTTTTGTTGAGCTTCATCTCCTGTTCGAGAGTCGTCCATATTCATTGTTGCTTTTTTAAAAATTAAAAATCTTCTTCTCTTCAGTCTTGCTTCACGGTATCACGGTTCGGTTTTAATAGTGTCTTGATTTGGTATTTAGGGGTGTGAACGAACGTGTTCTTAAGAAAAGTTTGTCTATCTGTGATAACGAAACTATGTGTTGTGTTGTGTGCGGCTGAAAAAAAAAATTCCCGACCCAGTCCCCCCTCCCAAGCCCAAAAGCCAAAAATATTAAAGTTTCGCGCAGAGTTTCGTCTCTATTTTCTATTCAAGGTGTATCAGTCTATTCATTCTGGAAAAAGCAACTCGAACCGAGCTGTTCATCAACTTAGAATCGGATTAAGCAATTAGTAGTAATTAAGTTATGTTATTAGTACTTTAGCACTAGCAGAAATCCAAAGATCTGCAAATTCAATCAATTTGCTCGGTTTTCAAAAAATAGAAATGTCCTGTCAGACTGAAGAATTATCCGTTGATGCTACTTTTTAATTTCAAGATCAAATCACTTGATTTGAATTCATGAATAACTGTTACAACGTAACGGACGGCAGCACTGTTCCATGTTACAAGTAAGGGAGGTCGCCTGAATCCAAAATGCTTTTATTGGAAATCCTGATTCCTGATACATGTTACACGAGTAAAATTTCATGGCATAGCGCAAGTGTGAGGCTTGATGGATTGCTTAAAATTATTTCCGCAGGGAATCCGGATTGCTTTTTTGATTTTTCTTGGCTATTTTGGCATGTTTCGGGTAATTTTGATACAGTTTAATATTTACGTATTCCGTAATCGCGGGATTACACAACTCTGGGATCTAATAACTCATCTTCTCATCAGTGTATTTGTGCCTTGCAATTTGAATATTGGAGATTTGCAATTCGTTCGTACACGACTCAAACTCATAAATGCTTCATTGATTAGTTTTCTGGGTCTTGTGGCTTCAAATCACGATTGTGATAAGATGAACAAATACAGAAATACATATTCCAAATACGATACAACCAAACAACTACCTACCACTACGAAGATAGACCAATCAAACCAAGCCACCCGACCCTCGACCATTGCCTTGAGAATACAGTAGGAATATTGAATATCCGATAATCGGAAATCGGATAAACGCGAAATTAGCTCTAATATTGTACAAATTTGTTGAGGAACACCTTGCAAAACACTAGTGGAGAACAAGTAGAGTACCAAGCAAGCAATGCATATGGTTGGTTTGAAATTTGAAACCACTTCCCCAAGCTTAGCTAGCTGCCCTGGCCTGGGTTGCCTTAGCTTGCGGATAGGAATTTGTGTGTGAAAAGGGTGAGTAGCAGTGGCATGGAAAGCATGGGCGGTCAGAGAAAGAGTTGACTCAAATTTCAACTCATCTGTCTTCGCCTAAGTGCTAAATGCTCAATACAAGTACAAGTTGTGCTAGTCGGACATTGGCTGTCGTCCAGTCCAGGCTACAAACGTCAGGCAGGCAGTCCGATTATTTGTTTGTTTACCTTTTTCATTTAATCGATTCCGATTGTTGATTGTCAGCATTAGCATCGGCACACAAGGCAGGCAGGAGCTTTAAACAAAATTATCTCTCATTCTCATTTTAAGTAGTCCTGCAAGGTTCACATGACAACCTCTAGAATTACATCCAGAAATACAATTTCGTACACAACAAACAATTTATTGACTTGACTACTGGCTAGCTGCGGCTGGGCTAAAGATATTTTTGTTTTTAATTAAAGGGCCGTGTGCGTGTGTGTGCTGCATGGAATTAGTTTTAAGTTAATTTTTTCCTTGGCTTCGGATACAGGAGAAGAAATACAGTCAGTAGAAGTAGTACTATGTAGTAGTTTTAAGAAATAGCCTCTGCTCTATCATCTCACCTTCCTTGGATTCCAAATTTTGTGTTCTAAATGTTCGTTCTTCTGAATTAATTGATTGAAATTGAGAGAGATTGGTTCACTTTCGTCATCTGTCATTGTACTTGAACTGTTGGGTTCGGATTGCCAAGTTCCAGCGATTTCGACTAAAAGATGACGAAATTAACGGAAGATATGGTTGTGGCAAGGACCAAATCCTCTGATATGGGTGCTATCAAAAAGCTCAATTGTTGGTTAGTTTGTTTGCTAATGCACATTCAGCTATTTTATATTCAGGTTCACGAGCGGGATTCATAAGAAAACTTAACCAATTTATCGGTTTCCCTGTGTCAGGCCTTCACTCTGAGGTTCTGAGACTGCGGAGCTGATTTCAGATTTTTTCGCTGACTGTTTCTGTCTGTCCTAAATTCCTTAACTGAAATAACTTAATATCTAACTATCCAAACCAAAATTTGAATTCGAACAAATGTAACATTTATTATAGGTCTTGTAAGTTGCAATGTTTATTTTATATTGCATCATAATTAATCATATATTTCCTAAAACAGTCCAATATTTTCGTTTCGCCGTTTAGTTCAAATTTAAGTGAGAGTAATTCCCGCTAGTCTTGTCATGCACAAAATGCATATAATAATCGGACTGTATTAGATGTTAATTGATATCCTTATTTTAACAGGGGGTCTGATCTGGACGACATTTCGCTTGTGCGTCGTTTCACCAATGTAGAAGTGTTGAGTCTGAGGTAAAAATTGAGACTTCATTATTTTATTGCCAAGTCACGCCAATATTCTCATATATTTCCAGCACGATTTGTACGATCCATATCCAATCAGTGTTTCAATTAATCCGTTTCCTTTAACATATTTGTGCATATTACTTGACATTGTTCTTGCTAACATCGACTTAAAGTCTTAAGACCCGACCTCATATCTATGCATCATTTTGCTTACTGATACTCAACCAAAAGTACAAGTTGGTAGAAATTCGTCAAATTGACAAAATTTTGGATTCAAAATTTTATCTTGAAAGTGCTCTACACAGGGTTGAGTGATCATGACTTGAGAATGCGCCTAGTCTGTTCTTGGGCCAAGCATTTCTGTGGATATTTCTGTTCCGCTGTACAATTCTACAATATTTCCAAAATTAAATTAGTAAAATCGAGTTGGAGTCTTGAACAAAATGAAATTCGCAGTGCTGTGAATCAATATGGGCACTCTAAAAACTATTTGCGCATGAGAAAATGATTTTGTTCGTCCTTTGCAATTTTGCCAATGCAAATTTGCAATTGACTTAAAAGGGAAGGATTGTGATGCGAGCACAGAAACTTGCAAAAGGTGCAAAGGTAGCCCCAGTGATGTTATGATATGCGTGGGCAGATCTATTGCTTCATATTCATCTTGTCTAAATTGGCATTGTCACATATTTACCTATCCTTCTTGAGAATGGATTCCGTAAAAACTAGCGGTAATCATTTTCCAGGAGTGGCCCTAGCGAAATATGAAAATATTTGGTTCAACTTTTTGAAATCAAATAATTGTTTTAGCCACCGAGGAATCACTCTGCAAACTTCAAACCAACTAATCAAGTAATAGTATAGCTTCTGCTCTGTTGGTAGCAAATTGGCAATAAAATAATTCAACTGACAAAAAAAATTCAGAACAAACATGACTGTTCCTGCCAGTCGCTACAATGGGACAACAGGTAGACAATATTTGGCTCAACCCATATTCGTCAAGGTGAATTACCTTTTAAGGGAATTCAACCAAAACATCCTTAACTATATATGTGATGTTCGGCAAATAATACAGAATACAGCCGTTCCATTACATTGCAATTGCAATGGTTAAAATTGTGTTCCGTAGTGCGCACTGCGGGCTCACTAAGATGAGCACACAGCATATCTAACCGAAGCTTTGGAAGGTAGAGAATCTAATTTTATTGCAGGGAAACAGGGAAAGGGTGGAATTTAATTCCTAAGAGATTTAATGTTGTACCAAGGACCATATACCGAAAACAATTTTGTAATAATCTAGTATATTTACATAAAATTGAACCATTTTTACTTCAAACTTTCTACCATCCCTTTCGACAAGGGCATTGAATTCCCTAATGCAGTATTTTGGAATTAGAACAAACGAACGAAGTGCATGAAAATCTCACTTGTAATCTGTTTTCACGCTATCGTTTATGATTTTTATAATAGCGTTAATAATTACTATTTGTATTGCATACGTTTAAGTCAGAGCGTAGCGTATTCATATCTCTCCTGAACACTTGATTCGTTTGATATATTTTACAAATCACCAGTTCGCTGAACTGAATAATGGAATGACAGGTCATCAATTATTCGAAAGCTTGAGGTCTTCAGCGGCTACTAACCGTTTAAATTGTGTGTAATACTGAAATACGACGAGCTGAAATTCAATTTTTACATTTGGCTTTCGCATTTTTTGGCATTTGGTTTAGTTAGGAATTGGGAATTTAGTTGTGTTTGGCGAGTTTTTTTTATAAGTATACAGAAAAGAGTTTACAGAAGTGAATTCTGGTTATACTGCTTCATGTGATGCATTCTTGTTTTGATTAATTTTTTTCGCACAATTTACTTGTGGAGTGTAATGCTACTTCGCTACTTGGGCAAGCAAGCACGTTGAGTTCCCAAATCGATACCAAGTAGAATTCATTATTCCCTATTCTATGTGTAAAACAATACAGAGAAATAAAAAATATATTCGTCTGATATTTTCATAATTGAATTCGCAAGGTGTATTAAACAATAAAAAAATAATGGGATGTTAGGTTTGACTAGCCCTGATAATAATCGTGTCGTACCGTATCGCAGGAATGTATAGGACGATAGGATCAAACGACAATATTTTGATAATAAACTATTTGACTAGAATGGTTTTCACCAATTAGTCTTTTCAATCCTTTCTATTAATCTAATACCAATAGAATGATTAATGTCAGCAAAACTTTTGAAGTGCAATTGTAATGACGGCCAGCTAACTATTCATTGCTAAATTGCTTGTGTGTATAAATATGTTAACTAGGAACCGCAAAGAATGGGTTTTGCAATTCCATCCAACTCTGCATTGCTCTGATGAACTTTAAGTGACAGAAGTGTGAAATGAGCAACCCATTGATATACGTGAAGTATAAAACGGTAGTAAACCAGCAAGAGGAGCTCAAGAGTTTGAATTGCTTGAGTGACCAACTGTGGAAGAGAGAAGCATAATGCAGTCGTTTTTACAATGAAATCTTGTCGTGTTTGCCAATCTGATGGTGAACAGAAATGGAACGGTTTGTAATTGAAGGCTTTCTTTATTCTCCTGTTTTTATGGTTCCTCTCAACTTTGCTGCATTCAGGTGCTGCTTACTTGGCTGGTCAAATTCCTATTTACATTCTTCTTAGATTTGCAACAATGCAAAATGATAGCTGCGGACGAGAGTTTAATGTCCGCAAATGCATAGTTGCATCGCATGCGACACAAACTGTCACTATCTCGCCACTTCCTACAGATTTGGTGTACATATTATTGGTAGCCCATGCCCCGATTCAATCCGAATAGTTGACGAAAATAAAACTTAATTTTACAACTATTACTGTTAGAAATTTATTTAAGAATGTATTTTTCATGTGTTTTTACAGTTTAAATCGAATAACCTCTCTTGCTGATTTTCAACATTGCGGAAATCTTGTTGAACTTTACGTTCGACGGAACCACATCCGAGATTTGTCTGAAATCTGTTTTTTGCAAGAGCTACCTCGACTTCGACGACTTCTACTTTCTGAAAATCCCTGTGTCGAGTCCGCAGGCCCTCTGTAATTTCTCAATGTTTTTTAATTATTGTAAATCTAACATAAAAACATAAATGAATATTTGAAATGAAAGGTACCGTGCAACTGTTCTCCGATGCCTTCCTGACCTGGAAGTTCTCGACAACCAACAAGTTCAACCTGAAGAAGTAGACCATGCTATGAAAAATGGGCTTATTCTGGAACACCCGCTTTCCCGACGTGTAATTCAAATAACATTTTAGTTTTGTTTCACTCTATAAAAAAACTAGTTTTGCACTTTTGCGCCGTAATCCGAGGGTTAAACAATTCAAAGATTTCGATTCTGCAAAGATCACGAGCAATTCAATTTTGAAAATACTTTTTTGCTTGATTCATATCGTGGTAATTAATACTTCTTCGATTCTTTTTATTTATTTAGGACCGCACTTCGCCCCAACCAGTGTATTATCAGGATAGTCCACCAGAAAACAACCGTGGAGCTCTTCGACATTCTGCTAACTATGAATACGAAGAGGAACCAAGTGCTTACCGACACTCCAGCAATTCTCCTACAGCAGATTGCTACTACCAAAATGTAATCGAATCATATCTGCTCTTAATTGAGATCAATTTAATCACTAAATTCAGAGACACGCAGTCGCCTAACTTTAAAAAAATTGCAAGTACTAATAATTTCAAGACAAAAAGTTAAAGCGTTTTGATCGCTTTTCAAGTTATAGCTTTGGAAAATTAAGCCGCATTAATTATAAGAGTATGACTTAGCACTTGAATACTCAGAAAAATTTAGATGTCGAAACTTGAGAACTGCGATTTCATGTGACGATTGTTATTGAACAGGGCTGACCCATGTTACAAGATATTTCCGGGAAAATCCTCCATATTTCGATTTTGAGACTAATTGAATGATTGCTTCTTATTTTCAAAGGGTGAGGGCAGAAAGTCACCAGAGATCACCAGCGCTGGCACCGTTCAAACAAACAATAACCACTCTAATCTCAATGCATCATTAACACGCCCAACTAACAATTCGAATTCTTCAGCAGACTCACAATCATCGGTTTCAGTATTCAATAACTCATCACCTAGTACTGTTTGCACTAACCAGGTTGAGGGATACATGGTGAGTGTAAACGCATTACCCAATCGTGCTCAAGTTCAAACTTTATCCTATGGTTTTACGGGAACCAAATTCTAAGCGATTGCCACATCACTGGCGTTCGCTTATGGTAAACATCCCGACTTATCCGATCTTAAGAAATGGTCAATACGAGCTACTGAATAAAGTATAAGCTTGCACTTGGTAACGTATTGAGTATTTCCTAATTTTACCCAACCACTTAACAGCAACAACGCCGGATAAGCACTCCTGAATATGGTTACGGACGCAATGAAATCGAGGTGTCACGCCAACCGAATGGTAGACATCAGAGCACCGACTATATTTCTGACGGAAATCGAGAACAGCCGTTTTACGAGGAACAACAGCAAGCCCAAATCCGTTCATCGCAGGTTCCACAAAGGCAACCAGTACTTTTACGGACTTCAAGCACCAAGCCACGCACTAAGGTGATATTTTGAAGTTCTTGCAAATAAAGTACATAGTTTCATATTTAACCTAAAAAAAATTCAGTAAATATTATATTTTAATTTGCAGACTTCCAACATTCTTTCGGCTGTGCTTTGTTTGATTCCAGAATTGGATTTGGCTAGCCTGGAAGTTCTTGAATTAGCTGTCCGCCGACGAATGGATGAACTTCCTTCTGATTAAAAGTTCTTCCCAAGAGTCACGAAATATTTGTATTGATAATTCAACCATTTTTAGTATTTTGACAATCTATGAACAACGCTAAATGCTAGTGAACTTTGACTAAAATCGTGCAATGTTACAAGGTGCTACCCTTTCTTTCTAAACGATTTAACAAATCAATACTATGTTTGAATTGCCCTTAGAATCAGCGGTGAACAAAAGCATATAGTTGGTCGGGGTTCGTTAAGAGCCTAAAGAGTTCACATTGTTAATAAGGGATTTGACGTTTGGTTTGATTTCTCTTAAAAGTGTTACTAAGTCATGGCAGCTTTACTTAAACTTTATGAGCCTAAACTACTTAAACCTGTAAACAGTATCTAACAAAATACCAAAGCATTTCACTAAAACTTTGCAAAGCACTAGAATAGAAATATTAGCGTTTAGGCATACGTTTGAAGATATTCGGTTACTTCATATTAGTTAGGCACGCAACAATGCATGTTCTGCGCAATTACAATAGACTTATGGTACGATCCAATAGATTAAGTTAACATTTTGTGGTTTACAACTTCTAGTTGTCTTTGACTGATTCTGCTTTCCATTACGCTCTGACGCTTTAAGTATTTTTTCTGATCTTATTTGATTTGATAGAATCAAACCACTTAATCATGTTAAGATTGGAAGGTATCATTTTGTATTTGCATTTTGTACTGATTTTTGTTACTTGGTCTGTACCAGATTTTGGTTGCTGTGCATGTGTCTTATTTGCAGCACCTTCGGCACTGTTTTGAAACTTGGGAACAGATTTAGAAAACCTCTCGTGTTGAGGTTAACTTTCTAGCCTCTGTATCTCGAGCTAAAAGTGTACCTGACCCTCAGAAATTAAAAACGTCCAACCGCGGTCCCAAAATCGGTGCAGAATGTATGAATATACAAATGAATTGTATTAATGTTCAAATTGATTTGTACTTCAATCTTGTGGAAATCAGAGTTTACAAACATTTAGGAATAGTACGTAAAATAATGCAATTCACTTTATTATAATTGTGCAGATGGAAAATAAAGATCTGCTAGTAATCAGTACTACCAATAATTGAGTTGAGTTGAAACACGTCCTAATTGTGAATTTAATGCAAAAAGTATTGTAGTGCAAAAAACATTTATTCGCGCGCAAGCAAATACAGGTTGCATGGTTTAAATGTAGATTTGCACATTTCTGCTGCTACTGGATCTTGGCATGTATGGGTCCCATCCACAATTTCCAAGCAGCACACGTATTCGGAAGGGACTTCAGGACCTAGAATGCCAATATTTTATTTTTCACGACGAAATATTCCGGTCGGCCTGACAAAGGCCGGTCGGTCGGTCGGTATATTATATTAAAAAACCATAAACGTATCCATCAGCGTCAATGCATTGGCCGTAATTTCCAATACTATCGTATGGTCTGTAGTTTCCGGTCTGGTCCTGACAAAGTTTTGAAAACTGTATCCCAAGGGCAGCAAAAAATAGTCGATCTCGTGCGCAATCTAAATTGCAAAATGAAAATTTTTTAGTGATCTTCTTAGCAGCAACGGCAGCAAGCAGCTTTAGCTGTTGAGAGAATTTAATGTATTGTTACTGCAATTCATGTCAGTTCCGCCCGTGATTTGTCTGAAAAAACCCGGGATCTGCTCGCCTTTCTTGTCGACACATTTTTCCCTGTTAGCCAATTAACCTTGTATAAGGCCAACCAGGTAAATTCATTGTCCGTCAAACCGGAGTTCAAATTCTAAATCTTACTGATTTGCAAATTTATCCTGGAACACGGGTTTGAAACTTCCGTCGTAGTCACACTCCAAGTCTCTAATTGAAAATGTTAACCCGTGTAGCTTTGCTTCATCGGACAACTGCTGGCCTGGAGCCCATTCACTTTCACATCGGCGCAAATATTTTCCACCGTCAGCAAAATGCAACGCATTCGAATCGTAGCAAGGAAGTTGTTTCCAAAGGTGTTCGGGTAGAACGTCTCCCATCACTCTACCAAAAGTGGGGTCAACGCAATAGCAAAGGCTGGAGTCAGTGTCACATTGCAGGGGTTCGTAATTTCCATCACTTGTACAATGCAGGGTCGCTATTCTCCCTTCCACGGTTCTAAGCTTGTGAACATGTCTGCTACATCCTGAAACAAACGATAAGAAATTCAATTGGTCACCGGGAGAAAGTAACTTTCCCTGCGATTTCAATTCTCTGAGCATTTTATTGATAACGCCTCAAAAAGTTCAGACAGAAAGCAACTTTCTGCTGCTACATCCTCAGATTTTGGACCAGACAGACCCCACATATCAAACAATAACAACTCCACCCTCTAATTCCTGACATATTTTTTTCTTGATTAACTTACCGCAGGTTTGATTAGCACAATTATCATTTAGCCATCTTGAACGTCCCAAAATTTTCTTTCCACATTCGTCCACACAATAACAATCGCCATTATTTCGCACTCCTTTCATTTGCAAAGGTTCATAATAACCATCTGCTGTGCACCTTGGAGTCCATTTCCAATTTGAGTCAGAGACTTCTTGAATAGCCTTTTGTAACCAGCAGCGACCTTGGCAAGTTGGAATTTCCTTTAGAAGCACACATAGCAGAGTATCCTTATCACAAACCAACCCTGGTTTGCAATTTTTCACAATTGGGCAAAAGAGATCCTTACAAGTTTCGTCGTACGCAAGAATCTTTTCATCGAAATTGGGGTTACATTTTAAATCTTCTGAATCTCGACTGGGTTCATAGCCTATCAATGAAGTGAATTGAAGTGAGTGACAAGTGCATAAAAATAATGAAATTTAAGGCAATTACAAGTCGTACTTTATAAGAGTATGAGCTCACCGACATATTTAGCGCAGCCAGGGCAGCACCTACAAATTCATTAGAATTTTTTTTACATTCCAGACAATTATATCTGCGCTACTTACTTAATCCTGGCTACTACAGTTTATGATTTACTTACCCACACAATGTTAGTTTTTCCTCGTAGACTGACCCTAGGGCAGTACAATTGCTTGGAACAAGTGTGCTAAAACATTTGATAGGATCACACCCAAATTTGTCAACAATATTCCGCAAAGGCTCTGGGCACACTACACCTGTTTTGCAGTCGGAAGTTAAAACTGCGGAGAATGTGAGGATTGCAACAAGCGAAACGTACACCGAAATTTCCATTGTAATGCTTCTTCCGAGATATTCTTAAGCCAAGTGCATGTAGTTCGTTAAAGTGAATGTTTCAATTTTGCAATGACACTGCATTGTGCGTAATTGGAATTGTTCACAAAAATTCTTGCAAGGTTCTGCACCAGGTCTGCGCTTTCGATTGTAGAAATTATCAGTGACATGATAAGATAATGCATTTGGCATTTCCGATGATTACAATTATTCGTAATATGAATTTCGTATCCCTACACTAGTAAGAAATATTGCACACAACGCCACAAACTTGTCAATTTAATTTTGCACAAAAAATGCTAGGCAACCTTTGGAGTTGAGTACACAATATTAAACTATTTTTAAAGTGTGCAATAAATAGAGTTTTAAGAAATTCATTACAATTACGCTTCTCCAAGACCAGAGTTGGTTGTATTCTACACAAAATTCAGACATTACAGGACATGTTGAATGGACGGAGATTTTTATCCGAGTTCAGTGTCATGATCATGAAGAAGAGTTGAAAGAATAGCTAAGCGTTTATTTAAACGCTTGGACGCATGGCTAAACACTGTGACTGATTAGTTGAGTGACACCCCTATATTATTTTGCTTAAATTTACAGATATGCATTATTGCATGCACGAAGTGCCATGCTATACAGTCTTCTCGTCCGTGTACACCAAATTTCAATCGCTTCCGATTTTGACGAAAATGGTCTCAATCGACTCCAGAGCTCCTGTAGATGTCCGTAAAGGTTTTACTTTTTTCATTTA
>JAQGCM010000155.1:0-34472 GCA_034699705.1 Hymenaphorura dentifera
CCAAGTTAGGCAAAACTCATTTCATAGTTCAGTTAACATGATTTCTAGGATAGAAACAAAGATGGATTCCTTCGAGACTTCGAGTCCTCGGAAGTTGTTTTCACGTGGCACGCACCGCTTTGCATCTCTGTCATATCACAATTAAAGGGACTTAAACTAGAAGAAGCAGGGAGGTCATAATTATAATGCAAATAGATTTTGATATCTTCTAGTTTGTATTTTGCAAACTGGGTGTAACTGTAATATAGGGTCACGGCAAGGACTAAGGACAATTCACTCTGGTCAGCGTCAGGTTTGATCGGATTGTCAATCCTTTTTTAGTATTGTTGTGTGATTTAAAGTACATTCAGTTTGTACTTTTAGTTTGAAATGTAGTTTGGGTAGTTGCATTTGTGACAAGAGCAGCACTACGTTCCGGAATGCGTGCGTGCGAATTTGTTGCTCAGGGTATTTTCATTTCACTATTTTTCTTTGAGTTGAATGAGTTGTGTTCTACATTGAGACCACATGTGAAGCATTTCTGCTCTCTAACTCTGTGCATAAGATGTCTATCTAGGTGAGTATGCACGGCTACCAAGTTATTGAATATTAGTAGGTCAATTGCACGCCGACCAACGCAATACATTGTGACGAACTAAAAAAGCGATTCTCTCTTACATCTGGGTTCTGCTACAATACTTGTACTTACATACACTCGCATAGTTGAACTAGATGTTTGCATTTTGGGGTGTAGTTTAGTTAGTTAACCGGGGCAAACTACCGCGAGAACACTCGTGGCAGTCAACAGTTAATGTGGTAGCCCGGTCAAATTCAGAGATTTCGACTAAAAGGCACTTTGCCCATTTTCGGTAATATTTTTTCATTAAGGCGAGACGGTGTCAAAACAAGAAGACTCGGTTCACTAATGGTTCCGCTTGACGTATGCACGCATGTCAGGTCTAGATTAAACACTTTATCTAATCTGTACAGGTTTTCTCGAAGATTTACGAGGATGGAGAATGAGTTATTTAATCACGTTCCACTGTTAAACTGACATTGACACCTCAATACTCCAAATTCGATCATTAGTATTAAGGAGATGGTGTGGAGGCGAGGAAGAGGACATTGTTCATTGAACAGAGGGGGATGGACCGAGAACTTATCATGAGAGTCGATTGTCGAGTCGAGGACTGACCTTTGTAAAGTTTAATCTGTTTAGTAGTTTTCTGTTCTGGCAGTTCTGGTATTCTTTTCTCGCCAATGCTTGGCTGGGCGTTAGGATTTTTGTAACCCTAATTTAATATAGTCAATTGATCGGTCTGCTCCTGCCAGTGTTGTACTAAAAGTCAATGGAAAGTGTCACACCAAACGTTAGCAATTGAACAAGACAAACGAGAATGAACTGGATTTCTCAACGTCAGGTTGTTGAATAAGAAACATACTTGCCCCACTTAACTAATAGGAAACATGAAAAACCTACAACTATTACTAACTCTTATGATGAAAACAGATTTGTAGACCTAAGATCTCACCGCCTGTGCTTTGCTTGTTAGATTTATTATTGGCACGCTGTTTTACTTTGTAATTAGCGTGAGGGCTTATATCCTGTATACCCGCCGGTTATTGTTACACAACCCCGTTTGAACCCGTTTGAGTTACCTTCTGTACATAAATAAAATAACATTAAGAGTTTAATACCCAGAGCAAGAGTCGATGTTGTAAATCAGTGCATTCGAACGGATAACAAGAAAAGCATACAGTTACAGCATACAATAGTTTTGTTTGAAGATGCCTAAAGTCCAAAAATCCATCAAGATCAATAAATAAAATATTTCGTCGACAAATATATACCGGTTTATTGGACGGTATATTTGAGCAGAGTTGATGATGAATCAGCAGTTTGCACAGGAAATGTTTACATGGAATTATTTCGGTAATTTTACCTCTGATGTGATGGGCGGAAATAAGCTTTGCCGACTTTTGCAAATCAGTGGAACACAAAGCAAACTTGTTAGTGGATAGTATCTTTGTATCGGTAAAGCCAGAATGACTCCATTGGTTTAGCAATGCGTGAGGGCACTAGCTTCAAGCTAATTCATTTTAGTGTCAAACGGTCTGAATCTCTGTTTTCTAATCTTTAGTGGTTTTTATTGTGTGTGTTTAACGTCAACAGTTCTAATGTACGCCGTACGCATCCGTAGATAATATAATATAGATGGTGATAAATTGCACGGACCTCGCAGACGAGATTAGTAAACTCGATGGATTCTAATTGCGTGGTTTAAGTGGAGAGTTATGGTTATGGAACTTGTATTTATGGTTGAAATGCTTTAGTACTTCTTTGCTGAATACCCTGAAAAAAATTGAATTGTGAGTTGTGCCTCGAATTGGTTGAATAAACTGTAGCATATTAGGATTGTGAGAACTAAAGTGAGGATAGTGTGGAATGCTGGGCTAGGTCAGGATTCCGGTCTCCGTTAATTCAAACTTAAACCTAAACTCTAATTAATTTTGTTAACGCTTGTAGACTTGTAGCTGCGAGTGGATCAATTGATGTAGTAATTGATAACATTTATGGTTTGGCTGGAATCTACTTAAGTTCCGAGTTAAGTCAGGTCGTTCAGACTGCCAATTTATATCAATATTTGACATCAATTTTGCTTTGGACTCCTTGTTCATACGATTACGTGCACGATTCAGAAGTTCTTTATTCTTTACCTTTGTTGGCGGTAGCAAGGCAATTCATGCTTATGTGATTTGTGTACGTGTGGTTGTAACAGACCCGTTATTGTGCAAAATTGCAGCAATTAGAAGCAATCAAATAAAATGTTGCCAAGTACATTCATTTTGACAAGGAAGTTTGGAGGTGGACTAGATAAGATGAGAGTGAGTGAAACATGTTTGCATGCATGGTCAAACTCCACACTCCACGGTCATTTTATTCAAAAGTCTTATAGGACTTTTGAATATTGATTAAGAATAAAATATTTAATGGTGGTACTTTGTGTCATGTATTTAAAATTCACTCATCATCGCTTGCTCAAATATCGAGAAGAATTAGCAAGTCTTTAGATTGAGCAAGAGGAGAATGGATAAATGTCATTGATCATTTTGTGGTATAATAAGTAACATAGTGGAATGGAGGCCAAGTCGAAAAATATCATCACATGAATTCTTGACTTGATAATAAAAATACTAACTGCTTATTTGCAAATACAATTTGAGAGCGAGAGACGACACACATTCATGTACAGCCTTTTGACGACATAATCTTGCATTTAAATTTAAATGAAAACGATAGTGAGTTATTGAGCCTTTATCTTGGTTCGAGGCTGGACGGATGTACTTGGCTTGCTGCTTGCTCACTATTCAATCAAAGTAATTTGTATGTGCCTTGTCATATTTCATGGTGACTTTATTTTACGAGTTCTCTCGAGTCTTACTACGGTTGTATTTAGATTGTGGTGATCGGTGATGAGATAGCGTTTGTTGTTTAATATATTAGCGCCACTAATTCATGCTATACAAATTATCCTGCAATCTTGTTCGTATTGAGAAGGACAATTCTAAACGCGTATCTAATTTCAATCATAATATCCTGCATTCAAGTGTACAATTTAATCAGTTGTGCTGAATAATTTCTACTGCGCCGATACTGCTTGTTGTCTGCAGGTATAAAGAAAAGATTATGGATTTTCACATGCCGGACATTGTATACTTTTTGTGTAGTCTAGCTTTATGGTTGGCGAGCAGATGCGAACTGCAAAGCTTTTGTTTTATTTTAGGTTCTTAAACTGTCACTATTAATCTCTAAATAATACGACTCAGGAATTTCGTTGCAATTTTGACAGGTGAACTGTTAGATTGAATGCAATGTACTTGCGATGAACAAATGCTTTCACCGCGGGTAGCAAATTCAGAGTAATAATGAATAGAATATTTGGAATGGAAGCGAGTTGAGAGTTGTAGGGGTTTTCATAAAAGTAAGGAAGGAAGGCAAAGGCAATGCTCCTAAGACTTTGTCCACACTTGGTTAAACTCGTGGTAAATGACATTGACATTCGTACCTACGTAGCGTGAGTATTTTTCTGTTCATGTGAATGTGAAATGATTTGGGTACGGTTTTTGCGTACTCTGTTCATCTCTTTGCTTTTATGAATTCATAAATGTGGATTTACACATTTTAGTACTTCGGCCTAGTAGAAGAATAGAACAAAATTCAGAAACATGTTTGGAAATAACCGCGACGACCATTGCCCGTATTATTAATATTTTTGCATTAGTATTTAATATTTTGCCCACTTGTCAAATCTTGAGTTTGACAAGCTGTCCACTTGACACTTGATCTCGAAAGAAGGGAAGGGCGTGTCAAATCTATTCTCACTTATATAGACAGCGAGATAATCTTGTCACCTGTTTATTGTTACCTGTTCCCTGGCACCAGATTAAGTCCAAGAAAAAACACTCCGCCCAAGCACATCCATTTAATCTTTGCCTAATTGGATTTTTGAACTGGTTGAGGAAATCCTGATGTTGGCTACGCTATTTAATTAAGTATTCAAGTGCCCAAGTCATAAATTGGGAACGTAAAGAAAGTAAGGCTGTGTAAAATCCTGGCACTTTGGCCATGAACAAGTATTGCTTGCATATATTTCTACACTGATCGAATTTGAAAAGGTAAGTAAAAAAACTCGGTCGTTTGCCTTATGCGTTCAATGGATTTGGTTTGCATACGTTTACGTAGCAAACCAAGCAGGTGAGGTATTATCGAGTTTGCATGTGCATGACCATTCTCAGTAGTAAATTGTTAGTTTTTTATTTGTGAACGAGTGCGATGACTTTGAGTCGTTTGGTTGACAGACTTTTATGAGACTAATGTAAATTCAAAAGGATGCATTGCATTATGCATCAGTTCATGTGTGTAGGTCCACTCATGATCTGTGAAAGGGATGGACTTTACCTGACGGAGCACCTTCCCGTGACAGTTTTTACGTTAGACTGCCGAACTTGCTGTTTATATTTAGAACTGAAGAACGAACCAAATGAAATTTCGTTCGGAGGTTTGGTCATGTTGCAGGGCTTACTTCGTGATTGATTTCTAAGAAATACGACCACCTTATTTTCTTTAAAAAAAAACGTTTAACGTGAACCACGGATTGGTAGTCTCGATACCCTGTAAGCTGTGCAAGCTTTGGTGTAAATCAGGATTTCATGCCTAACGTTGTCGAACTAATTTTCAGTTAATAATGCATCGCATCATTCATATAAAATGGACTTGTTCGGAATTTAAATTTAAATTGATGAAAAACTATTTCGGAACATTTCAATCGTACAGGATAGACACATTTTTAAACTTTGAGCTAGGAGGAATCTCAGGATGGGAAATAAATATAAATACTCAAATTACTTTCTTGGTTCCACTATACGAGTGGTGAGTTTTATTCGGCCAAGTTTGTTTTAAACAATGTCAACGTCAACTTCGACAAATTCCTGAGAAGGTCCCATATGTCTTCTGAAAGGGGTACCTACCGGGGTACCGTCTGACAAAGTTGAAAGGAGAAGTGAACATGGATATTGCATTGTGGCGTATTTGCTATTTAATTTGCTGTCTCGATCTCTTCTTCGTGACAGATATTCTTTGAAGTTTGCACTGACTGATTGAGTCTCTGGATCAAAAGAGATGAGCAAAACGATGTTGCAAGTCGTAAGATGCATAAAATGTGTGGATGTTGAAATATTTTAGATGCTACATTGGCTGGATGAGGTTTTGGTAGTTTTTGGTCGGTGGTTCGGTCGGCTGGACTTGGATGTGGACCGGACCTCAGAGTTGTTAATGTGCTGATGATGATGTGGTTTGGTAGTGGTAGCCGTTGCTGAACAACCATTTAGCTTTTTTGTGGTTCATTCCATCGCGTCTTCTTCTTTCTTGCTATTCTGTGAGTCCGTGATGAGGTTTCCATAACATTGATGAACAATGGATATTGTGTGTCTGTGAGAGCGCGGCGGCGTTATCTACGCAGTCCCAGTCCTACCTTCTTCGAAGATACCTCAAGAACTTAAGAGATGAATCGTGCTCGAGGCGTAAAGGGTTCGTCCAAACATTCAAAAAAAAAAGAATTTCTTCGTATCTCTTGTCCCTTCCACAAACAACTGTGAGGACGTCTTGGAAGAAAAAAGGAAGAGAGGAAATAAAAGAATTTGTGCACATATTTCCATCTCGACTTGGTCAGGTTTGAAGATGCGATGAGATCCATTTCCAACCTTACGTAAGAAATTTAGTGTTGGTTACGTAAGGTGAGCATGGCTTCTGGCATGGCATGAGCCTTTTGTAACTCGCACAGAGAAAGGTTCAAGTGATTTAAAATTGGCTGAGGGTGTTGTTTGTTCTGGTTCCTGACCAGGGCAGGGTCAGTCAGAGCAAGGTTCTCTGACTGGGCATTACTAAAAAGGCAAAAGTAACGCGGCAGGGGTGAAAATTTTGATAGCATTGATGACACGAAGTTTGCTGTCCAAATGTGAGCAGCAAATCAACAAGAATGGCTCTAAATAATGTTAGCGTTGGATATTTTTTATGGCAGGGACAGGAATTCAACACGCCTTTACTTTTGTCCCGAACATGCCATAAAGGTGACCAAAGTGAAAGTTTGAGTGAAAGTCTATGTACTTCTTATCTATGGAGTCAAGTTTCGAGATAAGTCCCCAATACCTTGCATTCACAACTTACTGCAAAACTTAACTTCCTTCGCGATGAAAGGTTGTTGTGATTCGAACGCCTGATAAATATGTGGCAGGTTTTCATGACAGGGTTAAGGTCAAGGCCAACTTGAGCTCTTGTAGTTGGCATTCTTAATTTTTTTCTGGTGTTAATTGCTAGGTGTTTGAAGTTTGCACCTTCAGCCCAACCCTTTATGGGGAAAGAGTTCACCAGCCCACATCCTTGTGTACATGTGGCAATGATGTTTTTGATATTTTGCATTGCAAGGTTATCATTTTGATAGGAGTGCGTTTTTGCTGACTTGGTGGGCAGGACAAAACATGACCTCCTGTGAATAGTACCTTAAAGCCACTTCTTATCGTTAGTACGTTTCTCAGAATATTTCCCAATATTGAAATTGCAGGCCAGCTGGATTGGTATTTGTCGGTTGGGTCATGACGGGTAGGTTCTTCTTAAGGAACAATTTTGTGGAACGAAAAGTTAACGTACAACTAATCCGTGAGTTACAGTGAGACCGGTTCCTCAAGTTTTTCTCTCCCTCTATCAATTTCTCTCGTCATCTCCTATTCTCCTAATAAAGTAGCGTTATTAAGGAAGGTAAGGCTCAAGACACTTGATTTAATTTGTTGATGATTATAATGATGGAACTACCAGTTACATTACATTCCAATTCCATGTCCCTTACTGGTCACCATCTCCGCATTATGATATCATCAAAATTCCGTTTTTGGGTTTAACAGAAGAGGTGGTAGCGGCAGTTTCTCGAGTACGTTGAGGTGTGCTCGACAAATTAAAATCTTAGAATTCTCTGGCACTCTCTAGAATTTGACGAAACTTGAGTGTTCCATGTAGATTTGGTCATTTAGAATTCCTTGGCTTGCCTTGGAATTACCGTAAGTTTGTTGAAGGCAGAGGGCCAGGAGATGAAGAAAAAACACAATGAAGGACGAAGATGGATCTTCGACTGATTAGAAATTGTTGTGATTCTTATCGCGTCTCATTCATCTCACATCTCAGCCATCTGAAGATGAGATGAGATGGAAAACAATGTGGACGATGTTTGAGAATGAGATATGCGAGCAAGTGTAAGGGTTGCCCGTTTCTATAAAACATTTTGAAGCAGGTTTCCTTACAATCGTAAAAGATAAAGTTAGATAATGATACAGTCGTTGATTACGTAGTCGTTTATTCTTGGTCCTTTCCTTCCTTTTGACTGACTGCAACCCAACGAGCCAGTGGGAATTATTCAGCTAGAAGGCATCTAGTGAATTAATGAACACGAATTGATCCTGTACTAAACATTCATACTTCGGAAATGAGAGGTGTGTGCGTGAATGGAATTTTAGTGGATTGAATTGAATGTCAACAGTTGCCGTTGTGTCAACCAAATCCATTGTCATCGAATGCATTCATTTCATAATATTGGAAGCGATTAGAACATTGGCCAAAATATACTTACTAGCTGGTCAACAATTTGTAGTTGTTTTCACAGGTTTATCAGGTAAGTTACCGAATTTGTTGTTAAACATTGGATTTGACGATAGGAAAAATCCAAACTTCTCTCTTGAGGTCTAATTCTGCAATGTCAGGCTCCAAATGGACACCGCGATCTCAGAGTGTAATTTTATTCGGCATACGAAATCATAATCGGAGGCACAATAAACGACATACGCCTGGTTAGTTTGGACCAACTCCGAGGTCTTTGCCCTATATAATTACTTGAAAGTCGTGGTTATTATGAATTAATTCAGCCCGCAGTTAAAATCGCTTTACTTGCTTGTCTCTGGTCTGATACGTGCTCGGATTTCAAAGTTCGTTGGGATTTATAGTTGTGGTGGTCGTGCAGGTGCAGTTGTAGTGACAAGTGTGGAAACGTAAAACAAATTAGCCGAGTTTATGGTCGGATCTATTTTGAATTAATTAGTCGAAAATGGAATGCATACAAAGTGCAGCGTAATCTAGTGCACTAAACATGCGCAAACGACTGAATGTATAAACATGCTAGATTTGTGAAAAATAACTTATTTTGTAAATCGTAAACTGCTTCCTCCGTCCCTACACCTAAACGAAATCTCCAAATGTTGCCACGCCCGTAATATGTATGCGTGTGCGAAGTGAGGGAAACAAGCAACTAGCAAAAACTGAATGAATGGAGAGAAAGGGCAGAAGTCAAGTTAAATTATTTCCTAAAATGTTTGACAGACAATACATCGGATTTCGTATTGGATGGTTAAATTTAGAGCTTGTTGATGGGAGTCTGCACTCACTCACTCGGAAGGGTTGTTAGTGTAAGACAGTTTCTGGTTTGAACAAATTTGTCGGCTTTGGCACTCTCACACTCTCCTAATAGCAATATCGGTTTGGAATTCCATACGTCAGTCCAACTTTCAAACACTACTGATATTATGGGTTTTCGAACGTTGAGCCTGGTGCCGGGCGATCTCACTATCACCGATTCTTGTGGTTTAAACACATTCATATGGATAGGATAAATCAGTTTTGAATTTTGTATTGGTTCGACTATAGGCTTTTTACAGAATTAATGTTTGTTGAGCCCATTCCCTCATAATTTTTTTTGAAATGTGAAACGAAAGTGAAACAACTTTATATACCGGAGTTGCGGAGAGTTTATTTTTTGTACTCCTCCCGACTGTAATATGTGCAAGTCCCAAAATAACCACATAAAATAATAAATCCCAGAAATAGTATGTAACGCGGAAGATGATAGACTCGTAATTCCTGGACCCGGGTGTAGGACAAGATTATGGTCTCTTTTAGTACATTTTCTTAAATGTAGGATAAGTCAAATGAGTTCTTCCTTGAAATAATATTGATTTAATTTACTTGGACTGATCTACGGATGAAAGCTCAGCTTTCATCCGTAGCTTTTTCTCTGAGTTTGGTATGGTGGAGATACACTGTATGCAACTTCTTCCGTTCCAAACTAAACGAGGATCCCTGAATATACTTGGATGGAATTAAAAGAAATCTTTATAGAAAATATCGGCGTTTGTCATTGTCACCTCTTCGTTGGTGTAGATTGTACATGAACCTTATTCGGAATTAAACCAAAGCAATACAAAAATAGACAGCTGTTTAGCTCTGATTTGCCATGATGCCCCCTAGGCTTTGCTTCGTCATCTTTTCGCTGCACCGCACATCCTTTTAAGTTGAAACCAGAATAAAATTGAATATAATGCATGATGTTGCCCCGTGGGGCCATGAAGTGAAGTCGTTGCATTCAGAGGGCAATAATCCTTTTGTTTAAGGAAAATAAAAGAGGTATTGTTGGAACCAACCCTTGGTTTAACGACAAGTCGAATCTGCCGTCGCAAAACAACTTCGCTTAACTGTTGTCATTTCATAATAACAGTCAGCCAACCTTTGAATGTTTCGTCACCATATTCCTTCAACTTCAAAACAAAATACGAGTTCTAGTCTCGGATTTTATGATGAAGAAATGATTTTGGAGGGTAATTTCAGCTGTAAAGTACACAATGTACACCATTACTTCTAATTGCGCTGCAATAAATTGTGGACGCTACGCTGGGCTCGAAATTTTTAAAATTATATTTTAATTTTGAGGAAATCTTTATTTGCGTGCGTAAGACGTAGTACTATTTTTATGCACTTCTTTTCCTGGTGGCGACCAAATAATCGCACCACCTGAGCAACTGAACGTCAACATTCAGCATGCCGTAAGATCTCATTGAAAGGAAGGGTGGGGTTGAAAACAATCTTACTAGCGGAGTGAAATGAATTTTCTCATGACAGGAGTACCGGTGATCTCACACGGTGTGATTTCATTTTTGCTGGTAACCTGCGTGTTCCTTTTTTGCAGCCGCTTTTGAGCGAATTAGAAGTAACATTTGTTTCCGCGACCTAATTAACCCTAGCGGATTTTCCAAACCCACCGAAGTTTTTGCAAATTCTTTTTTATGCACATTTTTTGTAGATATCTGAGGTTTTTCGGATTGAATAGGCGTGAAGTAGGCTGATATTATAACTAAACACAAGTTTTATTTGTAGGAAACACCACTGCAATAGTTTTGTATAAATGCAAGAGACATGATGGGGTTGGGTTCGATCACATTTCTGACATGCAAGTGCTTCTATAATTTGCAGCTTACTTTGACAAATATGATCAACTTAACCAATTTATTATCTTGTTTGGGTTGTTCCAACCTTGCGACCACAATAATACCTCTTCCCAACCATTTATTTCACAAACTTGTGATTTGTTCATGTAATTTAAGGCTAGTGAGTTTACATGGTTTATTACCCGCATGACTACCGACACGCACCTTCAGTTTCTTGTAAACTTTTGCAGTAAGCATTGCTCAGTTCTTTTCTCATTGCTCCTGTCAGTTACGTGAGTATTCCTTCGCATAGCGTTGAATTTTGTTGGGATGTGGTCCAACAAAGATGTGTTTGAGGCTGCATAGATGAACGTACTTGGGCAATCAGGTTTACAGGTTGCAAGCAACATTCTTGAGCAAATTCAATATTTATTCGGAATTTAGATTCAGTTGGATGTGTCCATATCAAAAGAGAATTTTGCACATTTTCTAAACCTCAAAAATGTAGGAAATGGAAGGAAAGAGCAAAGTTTTGCCTAAGTTGTAAAAAGGGAAGATTATGAGATTGAAACGGCAAACTCAGTGTTTAAATCCTAGACATTCGTTGAAATGCCGTGCACGATTTGTCTGGAACCCTCAGTTGAACCCGTGGTCTGATTCTTATTTATTGCTTTTAATGTGTGAATGGGTGTGTGTTTTGTGAGTGTGTAAGTATCGCTCAATTGAATCTGAGTACGAGGAAGCAAGGGCTCGTAGAAATCTTTTAGTCAGAAATCCCTACTGGAATTTAAGTGCTGGGAAATTGAATGGCCAAGGAGTGAGACGGGATACTTTGTAGCATAGATTTCCCACGTTCAGAGAAAGAAAGTGAGTGAACTTGCTACGTGTGAAAAACCACAGAATGTAAAATGTATCGGTAAATGCCTGATGGATCATAAAGTGTGTGAGCCTTACTCCTATTGAAATTTACGGTAATAAAACGATGGATGGATTAGTTTAAGGTGTTGTGGCTTTCGTCATAATCGGATTCAAATATTTAAGTCTGCGCAATCATGTCTTCTGATAACAAATACTTTCATGGCCCGAGAAATAGATACGTGATGTGAGTTGAGCCGGTGTCAATTTTAGATAAATTCTTAGAACCCTCCGAAAGTATACGGAATTTTGAAAGCTGTTAATTGTGAAGAACTGGAACCTAGTATTGAAAACATTCGTCTTGGTATTGTAAATTCCAACTCCGTGTAAAATACATAAAATTTGTTACGAAGATCTTCGTCACAAAGTTGTCACGCAAGATCAAATTGTATTTTGTGGTGAAACAGTCGAGTCGTAATCAAAGAACTTTGTTCCGGTTTAAATAGTTGCTTACATTTTGTACGTGAGTAAATTCTATATGACTTGTAAGGTTTTGTAAAAATCTCACTAGGATATGGGAGAAAGATTCACTTTTATGACTTCATCCTTTAAACATGATGGTGACGTAACGCGACAATGAAAAACAAAGATACAAATACATACAATACACAATAATAATACAAATGTAAATGGATTCTGCTGTGCTCCTTCACCAAATGACTTATCGTGTTCATTCAGTGTAAAATTTATGAATGTAGCGCACATTGGGTTTGGTGTGAGTTAATAAAACGAAAAAGCATCTTTGGTTTGTGTTTGAATGGAAGAACGAGATGATGAGAGAAGGGCATAAATTCCCATCATTCCATAGTGTATATTGAGTGCGATTTATGGGTTGAGTTGAACCTGAACTCTAAATAAATGATGCAACCTTATGCTTTGTAAGCGTACTTTTTACTCTAGTTGCTCAGCATGGTTTTGTTGAATTGAAAGGGGGATGATGGTTGATGAGATGAGAAAGGTTCTTGATTTTGTTTGTCGAAGACTAACTGTTTAATAAGAATGAAACTGGATAGTGTCAACGGTCAAGGATTCGGAAACGCGTGAGTTGATTCACGATTTATATTTATATTATGACTTTCCACTTGCAAAAGATGAGATAGATATTAGTGTCAATTTATGTTGAAAAGTTTGGTAGGAAGCAGTGCGTTGGACAGCATAGAGGCTTTCTCATGATTGCACTAGTCGCAGTTTTGCGAAATTGTAAATGCGAATCAGAAAGAGTAGTAGCAGTTCTGCTTGCTTCAATAAGCCTATTTTGAGTATTGTTTGTTGCCAGTGCGTCTAGTTAATTCTCTATCAAGAAGGGTTAAATTGTAATTGTTCTGTCATTGTTTGATTTTTACAGTGCTCTCGAGGGCTCAGCGTGCTTTGGCAGCCTCTTTGGAGAATTTCCGGTTTGAATGTATTGGGAGTGATCAGACGGATGATGAATTACTCATCGCCAGATCACTTCAAGAATTTGGACGTCTCATTTCCTCCATGGAAGATGAACGGGACAGAATGGTAAGCATGTTTATTTATACCTCCCACCGGCTACCATGTTTTGATTCCAAAATCTGGAGAAACGCATTCTGCAAAGTCATGGAATTTTTGTCTCTCATTTCACGAGCATTGCCCTTTCAGTATTTTGGATATTTGTTGCGATTAGAAGCCGTTCCTCTCTTTGTAGCCAGACGTTTGCAATTTGCAAACCACAGTCCGATCACCTTTCAAAGTGTAAAGCGATGTAGACGGATTTAAGAGAAAACTAATAACCCATGACTATGTTGTTACTGGCAAGGTTTCTGAAAGGTTTTTTGTCTCTCAGAATTAAAGTGTAAATGGACTTTTGTGTTGTGCGTTGTCGAAGAACCAGATGTAGTCTTAAGGTTTAGCTGCCATTACCATTATTTGCAAATTGACGCGGACGCGGACCTCAACATCTCTTCCAATTCTGACAACCTAGTTCGTGGATTCGATTTCTGTTTTCTGCCTATAAAAGTCAAGTCGTCTTGCACGAGTTTTCAATCATTGACTGAATTTGCATTTGAGCACTTTTGTATTTTACACGTGTTCTTAGACGACCGAAGAGTTTAGAGAATGCGGTACTTGAGTGAACAACGCTGATGTAGGTTTTGCAAAAACATTCAATCCGCACTTGTGCTTACCTACCTCCACAACTCTCAAGTTTGATTTTCTGCATGGTTGAACATTGTTTGGATGATTCGCAAGTCGCATTTGGTTTTGCACAAGTTCCTATGATGAGTTCTAAGAAACATTTGCCATCCCTTGTCTGTCTAAGTAACCATTCTTTTTTTTTCTCCTTTCCTACTTTTCCTATAATTTCTCTTTAATTTTTCGCAAGTTGTTCATTTCCTTTTGGTTTGGGAAGAGTGTGGAGTCTGAGAGTGGCAATGAATTCATGACAAACTCACACGAAAGGGGTGGGTGAGGCCAAATAACATTGTAAAGCTTGAACAACTTGAGTTATGTACGACGACGACGACGACCGTCTGTTTGGTTGGAGGAGAGAAAAATAACGGAACTCTTTGATTAAACCGGGTCGTCGTCATCGTCTCAGTCTCATTTTTCTGAAAGGGACTTAGGCTTGACTGACGAGTTGCTTACACAAAAACACCTCAAGTTTCTTTCCTGTGACTCAAAAGATTGCGAAATGATGGAACAATGAATGAATGTATTGTTTAATTCATTCCCTGACTTACATAGCTTGTGCACAGCACAGGGTCCGACATAGAAGAGTGCACAAGTGCAGGCATTGACAATGCAATGGGGCTGTAAAATTTATAATAATAATTATAATCATGTAGAGAAGTTGAAGGAGTCAGTCGGTTAATTTCAGACTTGCATTCCTTGCATATAACATAGAACAGGTATGAGAAAAAGGTATACATATTCAAATTAATATTGAATTGCTACCACTGGCAAATTATAAATTAAGCCGGTCCATTGGAACAAAATTTCACTTATTGCTGGCAGAGATGCAGTTAAAAAGAATAACTGTACTGCAAGAGTTGGGGGGCAAATGGGCGACTAGAATGATGATGATCACTGATAACTTATGCGTAATTTGCCTTACTTTAGAGCATTGGAATGAGGACGTTGCGTTTGCCGTGCTACTACTCTTAACTATTTACTATATAACTAAGCATACAAACATATGTAGCTGGAAGCAGATGCGAAAAAAATGTATACAAACGTGTTAAATAAGTTATTGTGAGTCACGAGGCTACTCATATTAGATGTTATTAAAGTTGGATTGCACCCCTAATCCATGCTGGACTTACAGTTATTTGGTTTATAAATGGAGTAGTCGATTTGAAAAGTCCAATTGAGCGTGAATTGAATTCAAGTTGTTCAATTTGTCGGCACAACCGATTTTTTAACACAGTTGAATAAAGTTTTGTTCATTCAATTGTTTAAGCAGAAGTTAAGGGTTTATGGGAAGTCGACCTACAAATTTTATACAAAAAAAGCAAACTAATTTTGATTTGATTTATTTCTTTAACTAATGTCTCATTTTTCATGTTTAGCTTAAAAAACAAGCTTTGAATCCCCTCCCGCCTGCCCGAAACTTGTTATTTGGTTTGATACTACGAGAATGTTATTTCGCGATAACACTTGGCAAATCAGAGCTATAAAACAAATGGTTTGTTTTCGCTTGTTGGCCTTCGCCCCACACACTTGTAGGAAGGAAAAGTGTACACGTGTTAATTTAATTGACATTTCTTAATATTTTTGCTGGTTAAAGCGAAACTTTCCTTTCTTATCTATTTCCCATTGTGATTCGCTGTTTGCTCCAGAAGAATTTTTCTGACGTAATTTTTCTAGTTGTCAAATGTTCTAAATAGACATAAAGTTTTATGACTGTTAACTGCGTTGCAAAACCTTGGGTTTGGTAGTTCGGTTTCTCTGGAACATTACAGCTTCGTTGCGAATTGCAAACGAAGTAAACAAATTTTACTTTCATAACCACTCGATGTGTCATTTAAAATTTTCAGAACAATTTTCTGTAGTCCTCTCTCCTCGTTTTTTTCACTTTGATTTGACAAAGAAATGAAATCCTACGCCCGTGCCTTGATTAGTAGCCTTGCCGCCTATGACGTATGCCACGTGGACTGCTCAATTTTCTTAAAATATGCATTTTAGTACCGCATTTTGCAAATGTGTTGATAATACTGCAACGAATAAAGATCAATGTGTTCCGGACAATTAAGAAACGTGCGAACTTATTTTGCTTGTTACCTTAAACATTTGTTTAAGGGCATAGGGGTATAGCTTCTTCCTCATATCTTAAGCATATCTCATTCGAATGAACTTATGATTAGTTAGTGAATTATTGTTGCCGTCAGGTCAACTATGGTATTTTGAAGCTATGGGGGTATAAGTTCTTTAAATGACCTTTTCATTATAGGTTTTCCGTATTTTGAAAAAAGAGTCGACTCTTTTTTCAAAATTACGAGTTTGTGTATGGTTGATGATGCGCTGCATCTGCCTGCATTATTTGAGAAAAGAATCATGATTGATTACTCACCATTCTGTTTTCTTTATCTTTAGTTGGAGAAAGCAACTGATCAGTTCATTAAACCGTTGGATGACTTTCGGAAGAAAAAAATTGGAGATGTCAAGGTATTTCATTTTAATCATGAACTTATTTTTAAGTAATTAATATCTGCCTTACTGTTTGGCCGCGAGAAACCTCCTATTTCTTGTCAAAAAAACTTATAGTAGAATTTCTACTTTATTCGTAACTTCAAGAATGACTGATTAAGATTAATGACATTATTTTCTACAGGAAGGAAAAAAGAAGTTTGACAAGCAGACAACAAAGTTTTGCCAGAGTCAAGAACGTTACCTTAATTTGTCTACCAAGAAGCAAGACACAATCCTTCAGGAGGTGAGTTTCTAACTTGAATATTGTGATCTTTCACCATAAGGTTTCTCCAATATTTTCACTATCCCTGTCCCAAAGCAGGTGAATTTAATGTACTGATTTGGCGCGAACAAAAAAAAATCGGGATACTCATAAAATGAGGGATTTTGGAAGTCATTCTGACTATTTTTGGAACATAGAATACTGCTAGGGTATTGCTGCTGCCGGATTTATATATATATCAAGAATATAAAAGAATTTAGAGATTTCATTGTCAAATGCCGACAGTAGCTGTGACAGTCAGTTTACTTGAATTTATAGGCGGGTTTCCTTTGGTCTGATCTGATTATTGTGTTGGGTGAAAGTCACATGCTTTCGCCCAATATCGGAGAAATTCATTCATGCATCCGTGTAAAATTATGGCTTTGCGCAATGAAGGAAAGGAATCCCGGATAAATGAATCGATAGTCAGGACAGGAGTCGTTTTGGATTTTGGAACTCCAAGCCCTTCAGTTTGGTTGCTTCCGAAGAGACAAATCGGTGAAGGCCATACGCATGCTATTTCATTTGTTCTTGCATCTGTCCTAATATTACTACCTTCGTAACCTACAACCTAGTTAGGTCCTAACTGTGTTATACTTTTCATGTAAAATATTTAAACATTTCCCCTCACTTGTTGTAGTGCCCTGATTTGAATCGGAAATATTTCCGCCGTGAGTTAGTGAAGTTATAGTTCAAAACTCATAATTGTTCTCGTTTGAAATACTTTCCCTATTTAAATTTTTTCCCCATTCTCAGTATACCTATTTACTAGGATTTGCTGATTGAGTTTCAACGTTAAGGCGAATGATGTTTTTTGGGCTCATTGTCCAGCTAGTATTGTGGTAAAAGTTGAAAGCGGGTCCGCAATCAGTGCAATATTGCGTTTAACCTTGACTTTGTCAAATTCGTCAATCATTTTCATGAGTAAGCTAACACTAAAAATTGAGGATTGTGTTGTGCTGAGTGACTCATTCGTCAAAATGTGTTAAATATTTAAATTTTAATGATTCATACATCTTATATTAGTGACATTATGAAGGACATACATTCTGTCAAATTACTTTACTTGGCTAGTAAAGGAATAAATCATGGACACCATGTACCTTGGCATTGGTTATGGAAATGTTCAACCTGAAAATAAGTTCAAGTTTTCAACTGGATGGTGCTGTGCAGTAGTTCGTTGATAATTATGAACCAAATTTGACAAATGTTCTAAGACTGATGAAGGAAACTTGATCTCAGTTTTTTAAATTAAGCATTGACTGGCACTCTTTGGAAACTCTTCCAAACACGTTTACGATTTTACTCATCAGGCATGCTTCTATTTCTCATATATAATCGGATTTTCACAATCGATACAAAAGGAGGAAACGTTAATAACAAGTATGTATATTCGATTTATTATTCGAATAATGGTTAAAAGTTAAGGAGAAAGCAAGTCTGATGTTTCTGAGCAGAATGTATTGATTTTATCCGTGCATTCCTGCTTGTCTACTTATACTCCACCGACTATCTTCCAAACACTGACAACAGAAAATTTTGTAGTTCCTATGAGATTTTGCTGAAAACATTGAACTTTCTAACCAAAAACTTCAGTCCGGGCACGTTCCGTGTGACGGGATATATTTTAGCTTTTGAATTCTGACTAACGTGTAATGTTTTTCTGATGTCTTTTGTACATCGTAATTTAGGTTTCTCTGTTACATAAACGTTTCACCAATCCGTAGCCTAAATATTCATCGTAATATTTTATGTGCGTCAGGCACATTCAACATTATAACTAACACTACTAATACAACTAACACTACTGATACAAATGTCATGAAATTGTCACAACACTTATTGAAATTGGCACCCATTAATCAAAAGGTTCATTTTTGCGTACAAAACTGCAATCCAAGTCGTACTGTTGTCGATGCGATACCTCCGTTGAAAGCCGATTGAGAAACCTCTGGCCTATGGCAAATGAAAAAATGCGTTGTGCATTAGAGCAATGCATTGAGAAACCGTCCTCTGGCCTAGCTTGACGTCAGCTGTGTTTCGACGCAAAGCATAGCAAAGGATACCTAAAAGGACCCATAAAATACTATGCAATTTTTAAACCCAAATGATATGATAAATTAGTTGTCAGGGAAACCATTGTTTGGAGTCGAGTTTGATTTTAATTTAATTCGAAATGTTGTTTAGGCTGATGCATCCCTTGAAATGGAACAGAGACATTTTTGTCAAGCCAGTCTCAAGTACGTCTTTCTCCTCCAAGAAGTTCAGGAGTGTAAGAAATACGAATTTGTAGAAACGGTAAGTTTGAAAATATAAAACTGTCAATTTCCAATGGAAAATATATAAGCTTTGTATCGTAACTTGAAATTGAAATTTGTCCACTGTTTAATTGATGGGTTGTTTGTATTTGGAACAGCTATTGGGGTTTATGTACAGTTGGCTCACATTCTACCATCAAGGGCACGAAGTGGCAACCGACTATAAACCTTACATGATTGATCTTCAAAAGAAAATACAAAATGTAAGAATGAACACGTTTTCACTAAAGTTTGCCTATCTGTTTGCTTTTGGCAAGTGCATTTAAGTGCACGCACACCTGCACAAAATATACTAATTTTTTGAGGTCACGCAGCAAATCAAATAAGCAGAGTTTTCTTTGTAAAAACTCACACGGGCAACACCTTTCCGTATCCGTTTCCTGTCAACAAAAGTCTACATGAATTGTCTGATAGTTTCTTCTACAATAGATCCTCAATTCCTTTAACGATTTGCACTTTGATCTGTTTTGCAGACACGAGAAAATTTTGAGACGACTCGTGACCAAACCAAACTGTTGATGAACAAAATGTTAGAAATCCGGAAATCGGTAAGTAATTTGTTGCAATTTTCGGAGTCTTGATTTAAGTCGCTAAGCTTTATTCCACACAAAAATGTATGCTACGAACTGCATGTAAACAATCAAAACTTCAAGAGATTCGATTCATATGTTTGGCGTCAGTCCATTCAACGATTGTTCTTTGATTCTACAATGTATTTTAAAGACAACGCACAGAATACTTTGTATCATTCGAGCATTCCTAAATTAGTTGTTAGAAGGTTGGTTTCAAATTGAATGATACAAGAGCTACAAAAAATCAAGCAGTTGCCGAGGAAGAATAACTTCAGAATTTGTACATCTGGAACTGGTCTGCATATGCGGCACGGCTTGGAATGCGGTGGTTTGGTATGATGAGCTGATTGTATTTTTTGTGATTTCAGAAGGACCCAGGCAGCCTTGACAAAATGTACACTCGGCAAGGATACTTGTTCTTGATGGAAAAGAGTAAGTATTGTTACACTCCTACATCTTGCTTGAGTTTCACTTAAGTGAGATGGTCGGACCTTAAGCAGTCAATTTTTTCTCATTCCGCTTTTCAGCTTCTCACTCAGACCCTTACAGTACCTACCTTGCCTCCTTTTCACCTGTGGCTAAAATAATTATGCCAGGGCTAATCGGGTAGGCACGAAAGCGTAACTAATTGCCCCACGAAATATGTCAAAAGAATGATGTTACTTTTCTGTTGCTCTTGATTTCCTTGCTAAGTTATTTTTGAGGGAATTTGATGCTGCTGGAGGTATTATGTATTCAAGCGTATTTAAATTTTATTGCAGAGGCGCTGGGGACAGCTTGGAGCAAGTTCTATTGTACTTACGAGAAGAGCACAAGAAAATTCTCAATGATTGCCTACAATCAAATGTCTGGAAAAATTGTAAGTTCGCCGAATCTGCAAAAGAAACTATTTCGTATTACACTTCATGACACGATATTTAGGATATCATTTAAAAGAACTGAAATTATATATCTTTTTAACCAGACCGGGACAGACGAAATCATCCTAAAGTCGTGCATCCGGCGAATGTCCGACTCAATAGAAAAGAGATTCTGTTTCGACATCACCGCTGAAAATCGTCCTGGTGTTGTCTATACACTGCAAGCACTTTCAGAAGAAGACCGTCGCCTATGGCTGGATGCTATGGATGGTCGTGAGCCGGTAATTTTTAGTAAAGATAGAAGTCGAAGTTGTCGAATTCGCCTGCTGAATGCGACCACGAATGAAGGCTAATGCTTATATATTCACTTTTTTTAATTTTGGCAGACGTATGGGCAGCCCGGGAAAGTTTCCAAATCAGAAGAAACTTCGTTGGACGAAGTTGGTTTTGGATTTGTGCAACAATGTATTTCCGAGCTTGAGGTCAGAGGATTAGAGGAACAAGGACTCTACCGACTTGTCGGTGTCAGCTCAAAAGTCTCGAAACTATTGAGTTTGGCACTAGACAGACGAAAGTCTGAAAAATTAAGTTTAGGGGATCGATGTGAATGGGAAACCAAAACGATTACAAGTGCTCTCAAGACTTATTTTCGGAACCTACCTGAGCCCCTAATGACTTTTCGATTTCACGAAGCCTTCATTGCTGCAGCCAGTAAGTCTTTCTATTTTGAACGACTTTTATTTTGTGAGCATTGTTGACTAATTTTGGATTTCTTTAGAACAAGAGACTAGAGTACAAAGAATATCTGACGTTCATTCGCTAGTGTATCGGTTACCTTCAGCCAATTTCCGAATTTTGGAAATTCTAATTTCTCACTTGCAAAGGTATTTTGGGAATTTTGCTCAATACAATTTTCTCTTCAATTTCTACATTTGGTAACATTTAATATCTATTGCAGCATTGCAGCGAAATGCGAAAAGAACAAAATGACTGTAAGCAACCTAGGCGTTTGCTTTGGCCCAACGCTCCTGAGGCCGGAAGAAGAAACAGTGGCAGCCATAATGGACATCAAATTTTGCAATGTGGTCGTTGAAATCCTAATTGACAATTACGACAAGGTATGATTTCGACGTGCTGTGTCTGGATGTCTTGAGGCTATTTTACTTAATCTTACGCTTTTGATATCGGCTAGATTTTCAAGTCAAAGCCTCTACCGAGCGAGACTCCTAAAGATACTTCTGCGTCAATTACCAATGTGCCTAATCACCGAACTCAATCAAGTCCCATTAAACATGTAAGTACTAGTAACTTGCAAGGAAATTTGAACTATTGTTGTTTTCTGTTGGCGGATTGTATGGTATTTTGTCGTTGGTCTTTGCAGATGGTAGTCACTTCCTACAACAATGGTCCAAAGCCTGTTCTGATAGATTCACCAGGAGCAATGCGATCCTCTTGGGACAACTTGCCAACTAGTTACGCTCCTCTTCCTCTTAACCCTCTCCCACTTGGAATTCATCTCTCAACTGCCACTGTGAATTCACTGCATTCCAGTTCACATTCTAGTTCCTCTAATCAGAGTACGGGTGAACCACATCCTTTGGGATACATGGGGTCACACTCGTCCATTCTTGAAAAAGAACGTGTACCTATACAAAACCCTGTAAAAAGCAATCGGGTATCCAGTGGAACCCTTGGAGACAGCAAAGGAACGAGTTATTCGCAACCCTTCCTCAACAATGCTGGTAATTATTTCAATTCTGTCAACATTGGAACTTAGGAAAAAATCGAGCCTATAAACGATAAGAAAAACATTCTAGAACATGGGTAGATATCATGAGAATTGTAAGGGAAAAAATAACGGTTCGGCCATAGTAAGAAGGAGTTTGGATCACTGTTTCAATCTTATGCCTCTAGTTTGTCCTGTGTGCGTTTATAATATTCACCGTACATTTGTGTTTTGTTCAACTCCGTACAGATCGTGCAACATCAAATAGTAGCAGTTCCAGTGAGTCAGTCGCCTCTTGGCCTGGTCACCCCCCAACGCAATTTGGACACCCTCCGCAACCCCCGCCGTACCAACCTCCTCCGGACCATCATTTAATAAACGGAAAAGACTCAGCAAATGTTTCGAGTAAGTTTTATTTAATATATTGTCGTGGAGTTATCTATTTGTTTGAAATTTCATTTCTCTGTTTAATGTTTGTAGGACTTGTCAAAGGACACTCAATGGGTCCGGCTGGAGCTACAAAGTTTGAATATAATATGTAAGTTGGATTTGTGCTAATGTCTCATGATTTTTTGACCCGCGGCTTGAGCACTGATTTTTTGACCCGCGGTTTGGGCACTTTAATCAATTGAATGCTTTTATAGAAAATGTGCAAGGACGTTGTACGCCTGCACTGGTGAACACGATGGGGAACTCTCTTTTGAACCAAATGAAATTATTACTAATGGTAAGTTCTTCTAGTCACCTCTCACCTCTTATTTAACATAATTTCTTTAATTAACTTTTAATTTTGATTCCCAACGTCTCATATTCTATATTTTGGTTTGGAAAACAGTTCGACCATCTTGTGAACCAGGATGGTTAGAAGGATCACTCAGAGGCAAAACTGGACTGATTCCTGAGAATTACGTGGAGTCTCTTCAATAAACCGCTTCGACGCATCGAAATATCTGTAGCTTAATTACGTGAACTTTCACACAATCAGTTCCGAAGACAACTAAACAAAAAACGAAATATACAAGGAATTCCTATTCTGGTTTTTGTGCAAGTTTGTATTCTTATAGTTCTACCGTGTAGCTTCTGATTTTCAGACAATTTTGGTTATAAGCTTTATTGGACACTGCAGTCTAATTCATCTTATTTGGTTTAGCATCTCAGATTTATTCTGTGGAGTTATGTGTCCAGCCTTCGTTTTCAAAAGGTTTCGAATATGTGGTGTATTGGAATTTTAAGTGTGGCCATTTTTAGATTGATTCTCAGAAATTCCAATCCAATCATTCCTTGCGGTTTAAACAATAAAGTTTGACAATTTCTGGTAGGTTGAGAGTGCTTAAAATTTAAGTGTGACAATCAATTGAGTACAATGTGGCATACATTTTTGGCGAGGAATCTGACGCACAATACTTGTGACGTTTAGATACGAACGCTCGGAATATTTATACCTGAATGTTATCGAACAAATTACTTGTTTTAATCACCTTAGTGTAATCAAATATTCAAACTACGGCACGATTATGTGTTGTGGTTTGGCCATTTGCCAGTGTTAACCAAGCTATTTATGTTTTGATTTTAAAATGTTGAATCTTTAGGATTGGTTTGGCGAACTGGGCCTGGGCCGCCAGTTCATTCCCTTGCGGATTGCCACGTCGAAATAATAATAATTTAATGTACGGACTTAGTAATCTGTGCCATGTGTTTATTTTTATCGTTGTTGAGAGCTTTAGACTAACTGATTTTCTAAACTGTTCTATATTGAAATTAGAACGGTCGGAGCGCCTCTGGTGTTTAGTTCAGAATTAATATGCATTGTGTGTCAAATTTAGTTGCTAAGATTAATGCAAAGCAAATCCATTGTCAGAGATGTGGCAAAACTTAAGCTAATGTACTTAATTCACAGCTTCAAAGATTTTTTAGCAGCTACGGCATGTTATACTGTACTGTGATTGGAAGGACGATGAGTGGCCAATTGATTCGGTGTCTTTGTTAAACACTGGATAGCACTGGCTCTTTGCTATTTGAGTCCTTATGCATTAATTAATCTGAAAGCGTTTAATGTAAATAAGTGTTTCGCTAGATTGTGTGGCGAGAGAAGAGGTGCTGAGTCTCCTTGTGGATTTGCCTAGCTTGATTAAGGTCGTTCTGTGTGTACACATACAGGAAGCATTGCTTCGCGTGTGTCTGGCTAAACTAATGAAATAGTATATTTTCCAATAAGCACTGAGCTGTCACGTACAAAACTACACGTAAACGTTTCACGATTTTAGATTTTGCCAATTTTGAATTAATTTCTGTTTACTAAACTTTGACTCAGGTCGTTCGTTTTTGTTCTCTTAGAATCTCTGCATTCTTCTGCATTCAAGCCTTTACTCCTAAGAGCGGCCAGTTAGTCTCCCGACTTGTAATATTATTAGCATCCAACAATAAAACGATTCTTACATAATTGAAATAAATTAAGTCGTCCTCCAGTGAATTGTGTACATTGCTCTGCACAGTGAAATAGTACTTTTAAGTTCTCAACCCTCTGTGCTGATTTTGTATCCGAATGATGAGTCGGGTGCAATTGATTTGAATTTACTTTTATATAGTTTAGTATTTTATCTAAATGGCTCATTTGTACTTCACTTCATTCATATTTCTGATTATTGTATTTCTTTGCCCTTAGTTAATTTAATTTAATCTATAAATCATGTTAGCAAATTTTTGGATAAGAATTCATTTAATTTACCTGCTTGTTCATTGCTAATTATTGAGACCCGTGTTGAGCACCTCTGCTTTCAATTCAAGCTGTTATCTCTGACTTAATTTAGAGTGAAGAATTTGTAGTATATTTTGCCTTACGAACAAGTCGCTTCATTCAAACTTACGTATGTAGTTGTACTCCACAAAACCTTGCTTCCTGTACTACTTGATATTATGATATAAAAAAAATTGTTGGTAATTCATGTGTAAAGCAACGAGAATAGTTTGTAGAATGAAAGGACCAATCCAATGGTTAAGAAAAACAAAAGATGATGTAAGTGATATATTTTAAAGAATGATGGAGAGGCAGGCAGGCAGCTGTGCAAAAAAAAATTGTCATCAATAGTTCAGCTCACAGCAGTTTAAGATTAAAATGAAAGGAGGAATTGTTATGAAGTAAAGGAATTAAATTTCGAGAGTTTGACATTTTGTGGATTTTCTTGCTTGGTCGTGCTCATAACTCATGTGTCGGAATGCGTTTGGTCTGCAATTCAAAACTCTTATCTCAGATTAGGCGTGCCCTTGGCTCATTCCGTCAGAGGAAAGAGTGGAGAGCAAACTAGAAAGTGAAAGCATTGAGCGATCATTAATATTTTTTGTGCAAAAAAAAGCACTACAAAGGATTCATGAGAAAAGACACTTTCGCCCGGTGAAAGCAACATATGCGTATCTAAATGACTCAAAGTAGGAGTTTTTCATGCTATCGAACTACAACGAATTGTGAAATTTTTCCCATGTATGTGCCGTGCCTGCCTGCTGCCTTTTGCATGCATTGGATTGCGATATTTCATTTGCGGACCCTTGAGCTGGCTGACTGACTGACTAGTACAGAGTGTTGGACTCAAACGTTTAATCAAGTCAATTGCCCGAAATGCTTTTGTGTGTCCCGTTGCCCTAGTAGAAAAGATTGGGCAAGCTGGCTGGCTGGCTGGCGGCAGCGGTGCGGTGAAGAAAATATTATGTGCATTCTGCTCGATTAAAGTTGAAACTAATGCTCCTTTGAGGGTAAAAGTGAATCAAGTCAAGTAAAGGAGGCAAAATGTGATGGCTTGATTTAACTGTCAGTTGACACGCAAGAACCGAGACGGGGGGAATGGAATGATATTGATGGAAGTGGGACATGAACTCTCTCAAGCAATGCAGGCAATACTTCCTCTGTTATTCTATTTAGTCCAGGTAGAGAGTAGAGACATAGGGAATACATAAAAAAAAGAAATACAATTTTTTCTCACTTGAGCTCCCGGCGGCTCAAGTGAAAGTCCAACTCGCTTTGATGATAAGTTTGACAATTCAAGAGTCTATACGAACGTACGTATACTTCCATGTCAATCGGCGTGCATTTCTGCTTTCACCTTTAGTTTTGAGACTTTGGTTCGCCAGCGCTGAGCCTCAGTCATAAAAGCCAAGTCAAGCCGTCTGTTGAGAAATGAGTGTAATAGGATAGGATTAGGGGAAATTACTGCTAATTTGTGTTGTCCAAGGCCCAAAAACCCTTATCTTGTCATTTCATTTTTCATCTTTTGAAGTTGATTAGTAGAAGTTGGTGAAAGGAGCTGTCAATTTGAATGGACTTGAAGGAGAGTTGAGCTTGATGTGCTGGTGCTTTTTCCCCTCTAGGTAAGAGAAATGATCAGCGTGCATGTCTTCACTTATAGGTTTTAGTTGTTGGAGTGAAAAAGTCAGTTGGAGAAATTTGTTCTTTTATATTTGTTGAGGTGGATGAGGAGAAAAGCTGGTGAAGGTTTTTGGTTGTGCCGGATAAAGATAACACTTTTCATCACGCGAAGAAGAAATTGAGAGCCAAAAGTCGAAGCGAAAGAAAAAAGAAAGCTGATTGAGAGTGGCTGGCTGGCTGGTTCTTCATTTTTTATTGGAATGGAATTCTGCACAAATTAGAGGAGCGGTCAAATGCACAGGAAGCGAAGCAGCTTTCCCTCTCCAATTTACGTCTCCACCTTTGCAAAATGCTCTAATCTAATATTTTAGCATGCTACTTTCACACTACCACTTTCTAAAAATCAACAATCGACTCATTCTCAGTATTCTACACTTGCCTCATATGATGTTCCTTCAAGCTCTTGGAATATTCATTCCATACCTTATGTATTTCTTCAAAAAAGAAGGTAAAAGTTCGACAAGTTGGGAGGAAGGAAGAAAGCAAATGTGAAATTAATTTGAAATTTGAGAGAGGCCTGCCTGCCTTTGCCGGAAAGTCAATATTGTTTTTCACTATCGCGTCAAAATGCTTTTCTCAAAATTAATTTCGCTACTCTGACTCCAAGACGCCAAGCGGCTGTTGGGCTAAAGCTGAACCAAGCCCAGGACTGGAACACGTATTTTCATCAACTTCTAATCAATCAAACAAGTCGTGTCTGACAAAAGATTTTTCAGTCAGAGTAAGAGCCAGCAATCTTCTGGGATTTGAGAGCACATGCAAAAGACGACTATGTAAAGACGTAGCTAATTCTAAATTCCAAACTCTGCAAAGCCAGCAGCAGCAACAGCAACAGCCTTTGCAAATACGATTAGAAATTTGGCATTTCTCCCCATTCGTCCATGCATAGCAAAGGTTGATATCGAAATCGTTTCATCTCTATTTTTTTCAAATTTGGAGAGATACAAGATTCCATGTCAGGATGAGCAGGGTAGACAAAGAGCGTATGGACGGATTTCTTTCCTTTTTTCTGTGGAAAGAATGGAAGATGAGTGAATGGAGTGGAGAAGTAATCATTTTAATGCACTGTCTTTTCCAGTGCTTTCACCAGTGCTTTCTCCATGCCCTCACAAAGCATTCACTCATTTCTCTCCTTCTGATTCCGTGTCTTCTCTTTTCTTTTCGAGTGCAGCAAACCCCTGAGCCTGAAAAAAAATCGTTCTGAGAAGTGATGCATAATAATAGACTAGAAAAATATACAAACTAAAACATGCAAGGCAAAGGCATTTTTGTAGTCCTCTTCTGCCTCTGAACCCACCACCATTCATTCCCAGAGTTAGAGAGAAATTCTACATATTTTGCACCATCCTGTCAGTCTGAGAGCTCAGAAACCACTAAAAACCATGTATGCATTTAGATGAGTACAAATTCATAAAATCTGAAAGTGGAGATAAAAGAACCTTTTCGTTTCATTTTGTTTTGCTTTCGTAATGTAAAAACTCAAGTTTGGAAAGAAAACGTTGCACATGTTTCCCAAAAATATGAGGAGTGCAATATGCAAATGTGAACATAAGTTTACAAAATCACATCTGTGCGTCGTCCTGTGCCTGTGCTCGTGCTCGTGTGATTCAGTTTCCAAGTGGTTTCTGGATAATAATGTAAATCGCGCCGAGCCAAAGAATGTCTCGTGTTTGAAAAGTTAGTTGGATTCAGATTGTACGTATGGCTTTCGGATTTTGGATTTAGAACTCCGTGGACGACATTCATCACGCATGCATGACGATGGGACTCGAGCTCTATTGTAATTTTGTAGCGAGATATTAACCAGGCAGGCAGGCGTCCTGCACTAGAATTGTGCTTTCGTGACTATATGGGATTACATTTTAAATCGACGCAAGCAATAATGGCTTAAAGCACTTAAGAGAGATGCCTCTACGACTTTGTACTAATTAGGATGCATGGATTAATGTAATCTCATTTTCTTTCCTCTTTTTCTAATCAACCCCATAAATAGTTTGGTCGTCCATTTAGGATTAGAGCATTTTGATGAGTTTGAAATAAGACCAACTCTTTCCCTGTCCGTGTCCCACCAAATTGTAACGGGCTCATACATAATTCATATTTTTCAAGCAATTATTATACATTGGCGGATGGCATGAAATAAAATCACAACGTTTGCTGCATTCAATATGCAACAGCAACTTACTGCTTTTGCCCAAGCTGAGATTTGGTGTTAATCTAAAACTTGTTGACTCTAAATGATGAGGGCTTCGGAATAGCTCCTGCATCCTGCAGTTTTTGTGATTTTCTTCGGGTTGGGTTAGCATTGTTAGTTGATGAATATTTTTTTCTTGTGTTGGAAACCTTACGTTTTAATTTAGAAATTTGCTTGTGCTTTGGCTACTAATTTTCAAGTTTGTCCCGCGTACAATTTATATCCACATTTGGAAGAAGGCAGAATTGGAATGCGAAGACGAGAAAGTGCAGTGAAGCCGTGGAACAAAGTCGATATAATTTACATTGGCTTTCTCCACGTGAAAATCCTTTCTTCGTTTCCATTTTGGAATTCTTTTTGGGGAGGATTGGTCTGTTGGATGGAACAAGTCGGTCTCGACTGGTGAATTTCAGTGAATGATTACGGATTCAGAGCGCAAAGTTGAGTCGAGTGAATCATGCTTGTTTTCCAATTCTTCAATCAAATCAAGTTCAATAATGTACCTTTGGAGGAAGTTCATGGATGGAAACGTTGAAGACTAGAGGACTAGGACGACTATTGAGTGTAACTCAATACACTCTGAGAGTCAGGTAGAAATCAAGCCTCTCCGTCATTTGGTTAGACAGGATATATTTCATCTATTTGTCGACAGACTCCTCCGGACGAACGAAACTCAAATTAAATTACATCTGTATGTTTGACGTTATTCCATTCCAAGTTTCAACTCTCCAACGATTGTGTCTCAAGGAACTTGGAATTTCTAGATGAAATATACACGGCCTCTGACTCTGACTCCAGCCAGACTCTGACTCTTTAGCTCAGCAACAGCAACATGCTCCAACATCCAACTTCATCCAAACGTGAAAAGTAACTTGATTCAACTCACAACTCTTCCTTTAAAATAAACCTTGACTCAATATCAATACAAAAACACAATCTCTTTCCCTCGCAGTGCCAGTGGCGTGTGACTAAACTTTATTACATTTCTTTTTCTGTCGCAATTACTCCAAAGACAAATTTTTTAGTATCCTCTTTGTCAAACAAAAATTTAATTTAATTTGAACGAATGAGTGCCAACGACAGCTGTACGAGTCAACTGGAATTTCCTTGCCAAATCAAGTCAAGCTTGGAGTCGTGCGGGTATTGTCCAATTTGTACCGCTTGTAGTACACATAAAAAAGTTATTACTTGTTCATGCTGTATCTAACTTCCATATTTATTGTGCTTTATTTCGTACCTCGGAAAACTAGAATTGATTTGAAGCAAAAATATTTTTTATGTCGTGCTGCTTGCTCTCCAGATGATCTTTCTCAATTTTTATGTTTTGATCGAATATGACAAATCAGCACAAAATAAAATATTTAGTGAGTGAGTCGAGATGTTTGGATGAAGGGTAGTCGTGATGAGCGACTGACATGAACAACATGAGCATGAGGCTATTGTGGAAACTGGCATTAGGTAGCAGAGAAAGTTTTCTCTGCTTTCTCTCAAAGTCCTGGATGGGAAGGCTGGAGTGGGAGTGAGTGCGTTGTGTGGAATGTTGCTCGTTCTTGAGCCATGTGCTTTATCTCTAAGTTTATTATTAGAAGTTGTAGCATACGAATTATATGAGGCGTGATGAAAGGAGCCTTGGTTCAGTTTAGCTTATTTCTTGAGTTAAATAGAACGGCATGTTACATATTATGTGCCGAGTTGTGAAGAGAAACCGGGTAGCTTTAGCCTCCATCAAATCTACTCAATGTGATCATGAGGACTGATTCCAAAAGCTCAGCACAAAATACCGGGCATTGTGCAACGAACTTCACAGCCACATGCCTTCTAATGTTCAAAAATCTTCCTTTCCCCCTTGGATCACAAAATTTTACTCCTCTATCCTCATCTTCTCGCTTTCCTCCATTTCCATACATACGAAAAGTAAAATCTTCTTGTTTATGTATGCATGCTAAATGTGATAAGATATAAAGAAAGTAAAGGGTAAGATGCCGATTCTTTTCTCGGGAATCTTCTTTCGCAGACTTATGCTATGCTTTGCTTTTTGAGCTGGTTGAGGTATGAGCACACCCTATGCCTATGTATTCTCAAAACTCAAGAAAATAAAGATGAATATGAAACTTCATGTGAAAGAAATTTATGAGGAAAACTTCCGAATGGTGAGCAGTATTTTAGCTCACGAACTAACACTTCCGCATCCAGTCTATGTTTTGACTCTATCTTTTTCCGGCGTCTCAAATTATTCAACACGATTCATATCTCATTTAGTTCGCTCTGATTCTTCCAATCTCTCACAGGGCATTTTGGTCCAACCTGAAAGTATTATTACTTCGTTTGACTATGCAGTTGAGAACAAATAGCACAATGCTATGCACAAATAAATGCTCTCACAATTGTAAGTTGCAAATATAGAATGCGAAACAAATCCTAAGCCTAGCGTTAGCCCGATTGTTATAATTTAGCAATATTTCTGCCACGACATAAGGAAGGAAAATGATTAAGGGGAGGAGGCGTGCCCTTCACTCGCCCTGTTCGGATTTCTTTATTGAGTAACTTTGCAGTACATTGATGTCAGGCTTTCATGCTAGTTTTCTGTCGTTGACCTTGACCAGTAGCAATGTCCACGCAATAATTGATGGCTATATTGTGAATAAGAAATTATTGCCTTATCAGTGGACCTATGTACAAAAATGTCCGTTCGGTAGACGCAAAACTATGGCTAAATTCGATCTAAGTTGTGAACAGAATTTTGTAATTTGTATAAGTTTTTGAGAATTTATATGAGTCCTATGATATTCATCAAATTGTTCTTCAAGGCTTCTTTCGCATACTGTTTAGTTGTTTGCTTTCAGGAATTGTGAAAATTTTTGATAAGAAAATATGCAGTGTACCAATGTGACAAATAAAATGAAGTGGCTTTACCAAAATCAATTACTATATCCCACCACTTCGCTTTGTCATTTTTGCTTGGAGTACGCAAATGGTTGCTCCGAAATGCTGGATGAAACACGGAGAAGTCTAAAACATTGTTTTCTCTATCATTCTGTCATCTCAATTTTGCTGAGTTGGATTTATTTTCTCGAGTGGAAAGTGCTCTACACAAAAGGAAAACATGACAGACTGACTTTTCAGTTTTCTCTGACTCTTATGTCAATAGGAATGCTGCTTCAAGTGAGATGGAACAACGGAGATAGACACAAAGAGTTGGGAACTAGGAGAAAAGTGAGTTACCTCCCTCTGAACTTAGCTTCCGCACACAGCAAAAACCATGAATGACTTTACCTTTTGTTTTAGTTCCCAGACTACGTGCGTGTTTTCTTAAAAAATACCATTTATATGGTGTCAGACTTACTTTAGGTCAACTCTGGATTTTAACAAGAATGTTTTCTATCTCTTCCATTGATTTCTGGGATTTGCTGAGTTTGCGGGACCCTTCAGTTGCAGTTGCAGTGGAAATTCACTTTTGCTCTTCTGATGATGTATGTACGCTCTCATCTCCGCTTCAATTTTTAAATACACCGTCAAACCAACAATGCCGACCTCGACTAACGACGGATGTAAGTACGGCTTGCTTCAGAAACTAAAGGACAACTGAAACCCACTATTTTTCACTAATTCATCATTTTGGCCAAAAGTCAAGATGGACGGGACTGACTTGGTTCTCTCTTCGAATCTCTTGGTGGTGGGTGAGAAAAGAGATTGGTCTTTTCTAATGCATTTTGTATTTTGAATGACGGGAGATTTGGGAGTAAAGTACTGTAGTAGTAGAAATGGTGGTAGGTTTGCCGTCGACGTGAAAAGAATTTGAAAATTGTGGATGGATGGATGGCGGAGTGAAAGCAGAGAGAAAGTAGGGGTGGGGGGATGGGGGTGGTCGGCCCTAGCCAAACCTAGGTTAGAGATCGGTTGAAGATGTAGCAGGGAATGGTGGAGATGATACGTGTAGCTGGCTGAGAAATTCAACGGTGATTTCGGTGATATGGGCTATACCTTTCTCTTGTTACTTTCTTTTTGTCTGGGAAGAAGACAAATTGACATGTGAATAATTGATGATAGGAGAATATAAGAAGAAATGGAAAGAGTAGTGGAAGTAGTGCCCTTGCCGTTGCAGTTGCCGTTGCCCAGCCCATGCCCCTTTCCCTTGTACTTACTCTTCCTGCCTACAAGGCAGAGAGTAAGAGTAAGCTTTCACTCCAGAAGTATTGTTCTAGGTGGTTCTAAAATGTGTGCTCATAAAATCTTCATTCGCGGTCCTAAACGAAAGGGAAATTGCGAAAACTCAAACTCTGTTGGTATATAAATAAAATCCTTGCCACTGAGGGAGGAAAAATGTAGCAAGCAGATACAGCGGCAGCAGAAGGTAGTAGTAACAAGTGCACTACTGTGTAGTACATAGTAAGGAGCAAACCATAACTCTTTCCCATTTCTTTCCTTATCTATCTCAAAGTCTGGTCTCTGAAATTTACGATTTTTTTTACCTATATTCTCTAGCTGGGTTGGTCCAAAAAAAACAACTTTGACTTCCATAAGGATCTATCACTACAACTACTAGGATGGTTTAGCTAAGAATAAACTAGGAGAACGACTCAGGGGCTCCGAACATATCGTGTGTTTGACATTGTTTCCTCCAAACTTGGACTTTCTCTTCGTCCTTTCGCCCTGCATGTCCTATCCTTGCAGTTGTTGTTGTTCTGTTCCAAACGTTTAACGAGCATTTCCGTTTTTTCCACTTTGGAAAGTACAATTTGTTGTTCTGATATTTGGTTTTATTTACTGTTGCACGAAAATTTGAACAAATAATGATTTAACTGTGCAAAAGAAATTGTTTCATGGACGGGTACGGGTTTGCTCAACGGAAGTTAAACTTAATAGAAATGATCAAATGAATTTATGTAAACCTAAGCGATTTATATTCACATCAGTTACGATCGTTCATACTATTTGTAGGAGTGACAATAATTCTGTATTACAATAAAATTTCACGTACTATGTAGATTTTTCTCTTTCCGTTTGTATCAGTTCCTGGGAATTTAAATGTTTGTACAAACCTAAATTTTAATGTTTTTCAGACCATAGTCTCTTCCAGTATTGAATTCTAAACCTGGTCATGAAAATCTTCCGAAGGCAATTCTTCCAATATATATTTAATAGAATTATATTCAAAATTGCATTTTGAGATATTTGGAGAATTTGGAGCACTTACTAGGAATTAATAAATGGTTCACACAACACCTACCAACACATCAAAACGGTGGAAAAAATATTATTTGTCTGTGAACTAACTTAATTTAAATATAATTCTGCCAAAACGAAGTAGGGAATACTGGAAAATTTTCTTCCTATTTCAAACAATCACTCCCATAGTATTCAAATTTTGCATTTGGATCTATTCCTCAAAAGAAATGCAACGCAAAATCTCCATTCTGCAGAGTCCTCCTGGGACAAAGGAAAATGAAAACTAAACATAAAAATTGAATGACAGGCGTAAGTGAAAGTAGACAGGTATAAAATATTTTAGGGGACGAATAAAATCGGGCAGTGAATGTATTCATGACTGGCTGGGTGAAGTGTAGGCATTGTAAAACGTGATTTTTTACTTCGTGCTACGATTTTATTATGTTTCGTCTCTCCTCGGCTATTCAAGACATTTGCAATAATAATAGTAGCAGGGACTTTTGATATTATTGGAATTTGATTTTTGTTGGTTGAGACGAGACGGCCCATTTGGCATTTGCTGAAATTTCCACTTTCATTTCTCGTGACAATCACACTTTCATGTTTCGGAGAAAGCAGAAGG